>JAFVLL020038600.1:0-76823 GCA_021397915.2 Tor tambroides
ATGTTTCATAAATTAGACCACAAAGTGAAGAGATGATTACAGCCCTATTGCTCTTTTTGATCAGGGTCTCAGGTAAGGGGTGAGAAAGAAAGTCTATCAAGTACGTTGGGTAAAATACTCTGCACTGCTCTAAATGCCTCAAACTACCCTTTATTCAGCTGTTTACATGTGCTGTAATTTTAGGGTGTGTTTACACTTGGAGTTCGGTTCTCTTGGTTCTTTTGTTCTGGAGCAAAGAAAAAAATGAAGTTAGTTCACTTAGCATTCACACTCTCAATTTTAACACCAAACCGAATTTTAATACTGAAAAAGATACAAAACAGAAGGCATAAGAATGTAGTGCCTACCTGATTGGACAGCTTTTATGACGTAGCTTACTTTTTGCAAATCTTTGCAATTTTTGACATCAAGTCCTGTTTTTGGTCAGTATACATGTCTTTGGTCCACGTTGTGTTTATATATCAGTCATACCAATATGATAAGAGTTCATGTATCAGTCAAACCACACCAGAGTTCGTTTAGAAGTGGACCGAGACCCCCTGAAAATGTCCGCTTTTTTGGTGCACAACAAGGTTCGGATGGAGGCATTCACACCTATTCAAATGAACTGCACTAAAAGAGCAATCAAGTTTTTTTTTTTTTTTTAAATGAACCAAATCTGCCAAGTTTGAATACACCTTAAATTGGGTTATTTGGTCTGGATGCTGTTGGCATTCTAGGTAAAGGTGAAAAAAGCAGGACCTACTGCATTACTGATGATCTAAATACTACTGTGGGTGATCTGTTTTAAGCCCTAAACACACTGCACGATTTTTGTCCCAGACAAAAGATTGGCATCGTGAAACAATCGTGGCAATTTCTGTGATCGTGGCTCCTAATCAGCGGTCCTGTGTCTTACAGTGAGAGAGATTCAAAGACGGCCGTTGTCACGATCTTGTGACCAAAGATAGCCTGCGATACAGCATGATCATTGCACAGTGTGTTTGCTGGTACAATCCACGTTTACTGACCAACCAATAAAAATGAGACATGAAATCAACGCAACGTCGCTGCTTCCACTTTTTTCAGCACACATAAAAAAATACATCTGCTAAAGTGTGATTTATCATGCCTTTTGTTTACTAGCACATGCTGATAGCGTTTCAATCTTCTATAGAAACGTGCATCATAGCCTACGAGTCAATAGATGTCATCATCGTACAGTCTACACACACGTCATAGCCAAGTTTATCAGATCCATGTCGCACAGTGTGACATGCAATCATCTTATAGGATTGCTAAAATCGTGCGGTGTGTTTAGGGCTTTACAGACCTAATAACCCCAAGACAGGAAACTGATGCATCCTTTACTGCACAGCATGTGTGTGGGTTTGTAACACGAAGAGGAGAACTCTTGCAACTCACTGTATAATGATGTTTGCTCTATAGTGGGAGAGAAAATAAATGGCAGACATTCTACACGTTTACCACAAGTAGTTTCCCCAAGGTTTTAATTGTGTTTATGAGGAAAACAGTTTACCAGTATTTAATGTAGACAGGCATGAATATTTATTATATATTATGTTTATATATTATATATATATATTGTTTTTTCTTGCTCTGGGTGCTTGTTTTTTTCAAGCTGGGATGCACAGAGACTATATGGCAAAGTTCAAACGGAAAGATGCTGTGCTTTGTCACACAGTGGTTTATGACTTATCAGTAGATTCAGGCTGTGTTCTGCAGCTTTGGCTATGTCAAAGATTGCATTTTGAGAAATACATTCCCATCTGAAATGTAGGCTACAACATGTTGCATAATGTAACAAAAATAGGAATGTTTTCTATTGCAAAGTTTATGATAAGAATATAAAAGGCATGCTCGAAGGTTTCAGTTTATGACTTGGATGCATATATACAGTCACTCATGGGATTGCAACATGAATGGTCTGCTGTAAAAGTCCTTGTTATCTCACTGGAGCTGTATAGAAGCAGGTGGAATATATAAATCTGACAGCAAATATTTTACATTCAGTCATCCTCTATCTTTGTTGTTCTTTCTGAGCTTCTAAACCTTTTTGTCAGCCTGAATTTTCCACCTCTCATGCTAAAACGCAGAGCTACCTTGCTGTGTAATTTAGCTATTTTACAGCTGGTGGTCTTAGGTGTGCTGAGCTGGCTCAACCATTAATTCAATGGAAGAGAAAACACCAAGGCCAATTTTAATAGCCAGAATCGCTGACCTCTGTTTTGGACATGGGTTTTAGCTCCAGCTTTAATGCCTCCCCTGAAGCCTAATTTTTATTTATTTTATTTATTTATTTTTGTAGCAGATTTTTTTCTTGTTCCTGAAAGACTCAGAACAAATGAGCTGAATAAATGATTCAATGACTCATCCATGAAGACAGTTCCTGCATCCAAGTATGCCTACTTCACTACATAGATGAAAAATAGTGAAAAGAGTAGTATATGTGAATTCACTGTGTTTCCATGAAGCCACAGGAGAGGATTTATAAACGACAGTGAAGCGATAATGCACTAATGGTGTAGTCACAACACGTGATGAATGTAGTGCATTTGGATTTCGTTCATACTACTCACATTCATACTATACAGAACATACTTTCTATTGGTTGCAAAGTACATCTTTGAATGAATCCACATTTTGAATAAGTCCATTTAGAATGATCCAAAACTTACAGTCTGAATAAAACAAACACAGGCACGCAGAGTGATACAGACAGTGAAATGTTCCAATGCTGTTGGACTGTTATATCAGCGCTCATGGAACACTGTTCGACCAATCAGATTCGAGGATGGTCTAAGTGTTGTATAATGTGTCTTCAAAATGTCAAATGCAACTCTGAAACTAGAACGCGAGAAGTCAAGCTGACGCCTAGATTAAAATATTTACTTTGCAGAAACACAACTGGATGGCTGTGTTTTTATATACACTTCTCAAATTTTACATATTTGCATATATGTGTTAAATAATTGAATCTCCTGCACCCACTTCTCCTGTAGCTTTAAAGGTGTATTTCACTTAAAATGCTTAAAATCATATACACTTAAATGAAAGACTCGCATGAGTATCAATTTTTTGTCCTTTTTTTTTATTTTTATTTTTTTTATGTGTAACTCAAATGATATCTTCCTGTTATTTAATTTCTTCCTCTCTGTTTTTCTTCTTCCATGCATTTCTTTGATTTCTAACCAGTCTCTGTGCGTTTTAATGTCTGAAACCATACGCTTGTGCAGGTATTCAGTCATTCATAACCAGGAGTCTGCTATGAGAGGTGCTAGAGAATGAGGCACATTAATGTCTCTAATTCCACTCACACATGATCGATCAGCCATGGAGACAAATCTGAAAACGGACTCAAAATACTCTGTACATCACCATAGCCTTTACAATCGCTGTAGCTTTTTTTGTGGCATATGATATGAAAGGGTTGATCCTCACAAGAAACCGTCATCATTATGCACCTGACTGAGGCAAAATAATGAATCCCTGTAATTTTGTTATGGGGATATATGAATACAAGCAATATTTCACGATTCTTTCATGAATACACGATACAGATTTTAATGAAATTTAATTTGAAATACCTGCACAGATCAAGAACCACTCGCTACTTACAATTAAACTACAGTTTAAAGTGAAAATGGCTTAATGACAGATTTGTTTCATAGGGGTGTAACGGTACACGTATCTTTTATCATTATCTGCAGCTGTGATGTTCCCATGACAATGCAGCACGGACACCCGCATAAAAAAAACTATACATTTTATATTTTAAAAAGTTTTATACATATTAGTTTTTATATATTATATAGAAAAAAACTTTAAAAACATTTTAAAGTGCCCCTATTATGCCTTTTAAAATATTACCTTTCATGCAGTGTGTCATGTAGCAGTATGTGAACACAAACTTTCTGCAAAGTTGTGAAGCCGAAAATGCACGATATATAAAGTTACTGTCTATCAAAAAAAAAAAGAGTCGACTCGCAGTCACCTAAACGAGTCGTTAGGAATTCGAATCTTATTCTGTTACGGCTGTACGTCACGAAGTAACACATTTGCATAATGTCCGCCCATGGCTGTCATTCGCGCTGTACGCGGTAGACCAATCACAAAGGACTGCGCCATCTGACCAATCACAGCAGCGAGTGCTCACGGGAAGGAGGGGTTTAGAGAGAGTGATTCTTCGAACTGCTTCGCACGAGTCGTTTAGGAATCATTTAGAAATTAGGTAAAATTAAAGCTATTTTTTGAGAAAACTAAACTGTTTTTTGACCTTGGATGCATGTAAACCTGTTTTAGGAGACTCATAAAACAATATTAGCAACCTTAAAAATGGCATAATAGGGCCACTTTAAAATATAAAATGTATACTCATTTGCAACAGTTAAGATCTCTGCACACTGAGTCCGAAATTTTCGCACGTTAAAAAATAAATACGACCTCACGTTGTGTCAATCACGTTTGCACACTGCCTCAGAAACTTTCGTCCGTCAAAAAAAAATTCGGATCAGGTTCGATTTTCTGCGTTTTTGCATCCGTTGCATGCATTTTGATAGGAAAGGAAAGGGAATACGAAAAAACGGAAAAACGCATGCAAAAATTTCAGACTCAGTGTGCAATGGCCTTTATGCTAACAACAATAAAGACATTTTTAACAGCGACATCCACTGACAGACACCGTGCTGCATTGTCACAGGAACATCCCAGCAGAAGATAATGAGGAAATTACATCTGTCCCTTTGCCAAGTGCATTCCAAACGACTACATAATGGCACGCACGTGCCCTGTTCACTCCAAAGTGTTCACTCCAAAGTCCCCACTCCAAGGGGATAGGGATGATCACTTCCATTTGGAATTTTCCCATGAACCGTTCAGTTCGATACGCGTACCGTTACACCCCTAAAAACGCAGCTTTTCACTTCTCAAGACAGTACTTGATGGACTGGAGTGGTGGCAGTTACTTGTGGATTATTGTGATGTTTTTTATCAGCTGTTTGGACTCTCATTCTGACGGCACCCATTCACTGCAGAGGATCCATTGGTGAGCAAATGATGTAATGCTTAATTTCTCAGAATCTGTTCCCATGAAGAAACAAACTAATTTTAAATAAGCTGTAAGGATGTTTGGATTCTACTAGTATATTTCTGGATTTTTATTTTATTTATTTATTTTTATTTATTTGGTATTACCAAAAAAAAAAAAAAAAAAAAAACTGAAACAAAATTATTATCTGATATTCAGTTGAAAAATAATATGAAAACCTGCTATAATATAAAAATTCCTTCCTTCTGATATGATTTAGCACAACTAACTCGCCTAAATTGCTATTATATTTTCTTTTAAAAAGGTTTTCAGTGAATGGCCCATGAAAATGACAATCATAAGACATTCTCGTTGTAATTGAATATGCTTCCTTCATAGAATGTTGTGGGAAAAATCTTCCAAAAGCAGCACATCCATTATTAATCTTGCTATTTCAATTTCTTTCCTAAAATATAAAGATAAAAAGCCTGAATGACTTACTTCTCATGTGAGAACTTAATACCCAAGGGTGGCATTTTACTTTGAATGTGTATGTGTTTTGAATGAGTTATTAATCTTGACTACTTGAGTGTGCATGAGAAATGGCATATGCACTTTTTGAAGCCCATGCTGCCTGCAGAATTTCTCCCAGTTGTCCTCCATTAACAATGCCAGAGGAGTTTTTCTTGTAGTGCTGGAAGACCTTGTACATTTCTTCCATGTTCCATGTACCAAGGAACCCCTAAGAGAACACATTATTTAAAGCAGTGGTCACCAATCTTTTTAAGCCCAAGATCCCTGACCTCAGACTTTAGGAAAGAGAAGATCTACCTATTGAAGAAATGATAGAAAAAGGCATCCCAGATTGTACTTAGAATTTGAGGCCTTTTATTTAGTATTTTAATTAGTGATGCACCGATCATAGCCGATTCAGAGTCAGATTTTCTTTTCTTTCTTTTTTTTCTTAACTATCAAATTGGCTGATTATGATACAGATTTTTAAAGCAAATTTATTTATTTGCTATTTGCTTTAAAAAACAAACAAACTGGCCTTAAACAAAAATATCTGTAGCCATTTGAAATTAGTGGCAACCACTGCATTTTAATCACAGTACAAACAAAGATACAACACACATGTTGTATGAGAAGTTGTTTTTGATTTGAATTAGATTGTATAATTTCAGGATTTGAAACAAAAACAGAATGGTCTGACTTTAGGTTTTATTTAATTATTTAATTTTTTTGCTACATCAAACATTTACATGAAACAAAAACAGCAGGTCCGAATGAGACGCAAATTCACTCTCTAACAGCAGGTGGCGCTTATGAACGATATAGCATTTCCTTGGTTACTGCTGTAAACAAAGCAGAGCTGCGCTTTATACGGAGGTAAGAGAAGAAAATGCCATTTCCATTGAAACTTTTCTCAAGACAGTTCCCTTCAGTGATACATTAATATAACCCCATACCCCAAATTCAGCATTTATATTTTCTTCCTATATTTCGACCCTCATCCACAGTGAGCTATTGTTCTCTTTCTGTTACAGCATTTTCTCCTCTTTGCGCTCGTCTTCAGCATCTCTGGCCTCTGTTAACATCCTGATTACAGACTCAGGCGTGATGTGTTTTTCTTTATCACTGTCGCGGTAGCTACCGAATATAACAGAAAAATACAGTACAAAGAATGGAGAAATGTAATGCATTTTTGTACTTATTTTACTGTTATTTTCGGGATCTACCAAGACAATGATAAAGATCTACCAGTCGACCGCGATTTAAAGGGACAGTTGACCCAGAAATTAAAATTGTCATTATTTACACACCCTCATATTGTTTCAAACCTGTATTTTGACTTCCATTCTTCTGTAGAACATAAAAAACAATATTTTAAAGAACCAGACCATTTTGGTTACCATTGACTTTCATTGTATGAAAAAAAAGTCTTCTGTCATGTTCCACAGAAGAAAGAAAGAGTGAACTAACCATCTGAAGAGTGCAGGGGTATGTTCTTACAATTTGTACCATACTTCAGTGGTCCAGTACCAGAAAGAGAATAAGCTAGTGTTTTTTGTTTGTTTGGCCTGCTATCCATGTGTGTATAAGCAGTGCATTTTATTGCCTGGGTTCCTAGAGAATTGTGACAGGCATCAAATATTCTGCTTCATCCTGATGCTTCTGTTATTCTATGGGTCACTGCTTGCCAGATTGACTTTACTGTCTCATGTCAGTTCATATCAAATCAAGTTCTTTCTATGCTTTTTTGTCATCTTCCCGATCAATCCCTCCCTGCCTGACTTATACCTTAAACTCCACCTAAACTGCAGAATGGACTGAAAGACAACAAAGTTAAACCTTACAAGACTAAAAAGAGGCTTATCTCACAGAGTTTGAGCAAAACTGGAAAATGGTTTTTAAGGTTCATCAACAGCTTAACTAATGCTACACTACAAACCTGCTCTGGGGAAGAGTTTATACCATTCAAATGTTTGGGGTTAGTAAGATTTTGATTGTCTCTTATGCTTATTAAGGCTGCATTTATTTGATCAAAATACTTTTAAAACATATAACTGTTTTTTTGTCTACAGTATTTAACATATTATCAATATTGCAGTTGTGCAAGCAGTTATGATGCTTATTTTTTGAGGAAACATAACATAAATGTCACATTTCTCAGAAAGAATCTCAGTAAGAACATTTTGCTGACCCCAAACTTTTGAAAGGTACTGGGCAACAGATCCCAAAAAAGATACAGGATCAATCAGCAGTGAGCAAAGTCTCTAGAATAGATCATTGACAGGGGGAATTGGAGTACCATTTTGCAGTCTATGTGACGAACCTTGAAACCACGAATGCTTAATGTTACTCTACAAAGCCTTGATGAATTACAGGTGTGCAATTATGTTACAGTTTATTTATTTTTAATTTAAAATAATTTGAAAATTAATGTAATACAAATGCACACATTTAATACATGGTATAAAATTGATGGAGATCCTTTCCATGAAAATGTTTGATGTCTGTAGTGGACAATATTGCCTTTATAGTGTTGTCTGCTGGGGAAGCAACATCAGCTCAGATTGTTTGAAATGTTGTATCTTTCATCCAGATCCAAATCTAATCAAGAGGACCAGCTCTGACTGTGGTCCCCAAACTCACTGGTCACAGTGAGATGAATGTCAAATTAGTGTATTTGTGTGCTGGCGAAGATGTAAGATCATTTTATGTTTATTTAATGTTCCTCTGGTACATTTGGTGTATGATTTATTCATTGGTGATGTGGTCACAGCGTTGGTGATGGTCTGATATTTATGTGTATTTGGGGACTATTTTTCTCCATGTGGATTTGTAATGGAAATATACATGATTTAAACTGAATACATTCAAACATTCAAAATACATGAGCGCTAGGGTGAATAAAGATGGATGAATAGTTGAAGCAGAAGTAGTTATTAGTTTACACGTGTATTGTGTTTTTATTAACATTCAGACAGCTCATCTAGCTGAAACCAGTGCTATTTTCTTGGACTTTCTTTGAACTTGGAGGACTAAGCATTAATATTAATAATATTGTTGCAGTGTTTGTCTTGTTGCTAAGTGTTCTGTGCATTTGAACTGACTGTTTTCTTCTTTTAGATAATATAGGCCTTTTCTTTTTCACTTGGTATTACTACAGTAACTATAAAATCTGTACATTAATAATACACAACAAAAGCAGAAAATGCATTCTTCAAATGGATAACTATGTAATGACTCTCTGCTTCCATTTCCAAAAGTATGGTGGTCCAAAAGTTTGGTGTATTTGCATGTAATAAAGTTAGAAATTAGTCAAATTCAGACACAGCACCAATGACAATTTACAATACTTCCACACAGTCCGTTTGCCCTCCTACTGGTAATGAAACAAAAGAACAGCAGCAATCCCACCATCATCATCATCGTCATCATCATCATCATCATCATCATCATTTGATTGGCAGCTTTGTTTACGCTGGTCTGTAAGTGTCAGATGAAAACAGAAAGCTAAAATACCTCAAATCAAATCAGTCACTGCCAGATTGCTTTAGATCCATCAGAGCAAACTCTGTTACCAAGAAATTTTCACTCAGAAACAAAAATCAGGGAAAAGGAATTGGCCGTGTCCCCATTAAGTTCCCTCACTTAGTTTAAAGTGTGATTACTATGTGTTATAAAGTTCAAAACTGACTATACACACACACCTTGAGAGGCTAAAAGGATAATGAATAATAGTGTGGCAGCATCCAAAAGCTATCAGGCAAATATGTTGCAGCCTGTGTTTGCTCCCAAAGGTACCTGATGAAGCTGATTTCGGATGGGCTTCTGAAGCAGCATAAAGTTTTAATGATCTACGTACAACTACGTAGATCATTAAAACTTGATATTAAAAATGATCTATGTCCACCCTTTCAACTCTGGGCATCACACTCTGGGCATCACAGGGATTCCTCTTCGCTGGTTTGAATCCTATCTCACTGGTAGGTCATTCAGGGTGGCCTGGAGAGGCGAGGCATCCAAAGCACATCGACTGATCACTGGGGTTCCTCGGGGATCAGTCCTTGGACCCCTCCTCTTCTCCATTTACACTACATCACTGGGTCCCATCATACAAGCACATGGCTTCTCCTACCATTGCTATGCTGATGACACACAACTCTACATCTCATTTCAACCAGATGATCCAACAATAGCTGCACGGATCTCAGGCTGCCTGGAGAGCATCTCGGCATGGATGAAAGAACATCACCTCCAGCTCAACCTGGCAAAGACTGAGCTTCTTGTTTTCCCTGCCACTCTAACTCTGCAGCATGATTTCACAATCCAGCTAGGTTCTTCTACAATTACCCCATCAAGTTCGGTCAGAAATCTTGGTGTAATCTTTGATGATCAGCTGACCTTCAAAGATCACATTGCAAAGACAGCTCGATCTTGCAGGTTCGCATTGCACAACATCAGAAAGATCAGGCCCTTCCTAACGGAGCATGCTGCACAACTTCTTGTCCAGGCCCTTGTCATTTCTAGGCTGGACTACTGCAATGCCCTTCTGGCTGGACTTCCATCATGCACAATCAAACCTCTACAAATGATTCAGAATGCAGCAGCACGACTGGTCTTCAACGAGCCCAAAAGAGCCCATGTTACACCTCTCTTTATCTCCTTGCACTGGCTACCGGTTGAGGCTCGCATCAAGTTCAAGACATTGATGCTTGCATATCGAACAACCACAACTTCTGCACTCGCCTACTTCCACTCACTATTATGAATCTACATTCCCTCCAGAAGACTGAGATCCGCTAGTGAGCGACGCCTCGTGGTACCATCACAGAGAGGCACAAAATCACTTTCCAGATCATTCTCGTTCACTGTTCCTGGCTGGTGGAACGATCTTCCCACCCCAATCCGGAATGCTGATTCCCTGACAACTTTCAAGCGACAGCTGAAAACTCATCTCTTTCGACACTATTTGACTTTATCCTATCTTTATTTATTCCTTCCCTTTCTAGCTTGTAATTATTTGGAACAATGCCTGAAACTTGGTATTATGAGCACTTCCTGTGTCTGTCTGCCTCTTTAGGATGAATCGCTTTATGTATTCCCCAATTGTAAGTCGCTTTGGATAAAAGTGTCTGCAAAATGACTAAATGTAAATGTAAACTAAATACAGAGAGCTTTGGTAATGACTAAGCTAGAAGTGAAATCAAAAGTGAAAAAACTTGGTCAAAAACATACATTTACACAGACTGACCATCAACCGCAACTATCAAATGCTCTTTTACTTTCATCTGTACTGTCATGGAATCAAATGCACAGAATTGTGGGATATTATAGGCAGTGAAGGATACATCTGTGTTGCCTTCAAGAAAAGGATCAGATAAGGGTATCTCAGTAGACAGGATGTGACAGGATCAAGGGATTCAGACATGTCTGGCTGCCTTCCTGCCTCCTTATGCTGTCTACAGAGGCAATATGTTTCAGCTTCTCAGAAACTGACAGAGCGTTTTAGCTGTTTGGATGTCATCAAGACTTCCCTCTTATTTTGTCACACTCTACATCAGTTTCACAGGAGTGCTGAGAGCATGAAGTGCACATACACTATTTGAATGTACAAACCCATTTTAGTCAGCTTACGAGTGAACAGAAAGAAAGCAAAAGGATAAGAAGGGCAGCTTCCAAAACATGGTTGAGAAATAGAGAGGGATTGCTGTGTTGTTTTGTTTAACTGTATTAGATGATGGGCTTGTGTCATTCTTGATGTTGTATGTTGTAAAAAAGAAGGGCAGCTGCGATTTTTAGTGCTAACTTCTCTGTTGATGTGATGAGGCCGAATTCTTAGACTTGCTTTATAGTCTTGTATTCAGGGTTGCTTGCCTAAAATGAGTTTTGGAGGGCGGAATTTCTATAAATTATTGATGAAAATGATTTAATCATTTCAAAAGTAATCTTCAAATTGAAAATGAATTTGCAAAATGTACAGAAATGAATATTAAAGTAATCATTTCTAATCAGTTAGCATCAGTCTTACAAAAAGTGTAGAAAAATGCTTTACAATAAATGCAGTGGGATAAAATAAAAATAATGTAGCAAATACATTTCAATTAATTTACAGTTGATGTAAAGCCATAAAATAATGACACCTATCAACCATGCATTTCTCCTGGATTAAAAAAAAAAATACTCAACAACTCAAAGTGAACAGCAGATCTTGCATTGACGTGACATTCTGTCTTTGTTTTTCTGGCATTTAATGGCTAAATGAACAATTTGCATGTTTAAAACAACATCAAGCAAATTATGAAGAGAATGCAGCTCCACTTATGATTTTTTTTTTTACACTCCCACATATTATCTTTCTTCACATTTCTAATATACCTATCAATCTGAAAAAGTAGAACATCTGAACAATTAAAATTGACATTTGGCAGGCAGAATGACACACATCTATAAACAACCTTAAGGACATCAAGATAAAGAGTGAAAAACATCTGACAACAGAGTTTACAAAATTCCAGTCAAACTTACTGGCAGCTCTGTCCTCTCATTCTGACTTCTGTCACCTTGTAGATTGCCAGCCTTGAATTGGCAATCGGTTAGATGTTTTAATTGAATATGTGTCATGATGTGCCAGTTGATTAATCTAATTAATGTAATTTCTTCTGTGAGACATAAAAGAAGATATTTTATATTTTGAGAAATGTCTCACCACCAAAATAGTGGATGTCAATGGCCATCAGCGTTTTCGGGCCTGAAAATGCATTTTGAAAAGGGTTTCAAAGTGCAACATTTGGAATCAATACCATCAATAAACTACAAAAACATGTTCAGTCTACAGGTAAATGCACAGGCACGTAGTGTTTCTTTACAAAGTGACATCGCCAACTTCTCGCCTGGCATGAATAAAACAGCGTTTTAGTCGTTTTTGTGGATCCATGTGAACAGAGATCATCTTGACAACATTGTTATCTGTACACAAGACTTTTCAAAAGCGCAAAGAAAAAACATTTCAGTTTTTGGGTGTGTGTATAATTTGAAGCAGCGGACTCGGGTTAAGTTTGAGCTCATCCGCGCATCTCAACAGTGGCCTGGGTCGCCAGTGGTAAACAATTGACAAACAATTGGTTGTCACCAAAATATTCCCACTTTTCTGCAGCCGCAGAAGCTTGTCTTAACAAAAAAAAATTGTTTGGACTGTTGGACAAATGACAATAAAGACAAATGTTGGACAAATATTCAATCATTCATTCATTGGCTTCACAGCTACATTCTCTGCTCTTTGCTTTGCAGAATAATGCATTAATTTAAGATCATTCTGTTAACTCAGTTATATTAAAGTGCCCCTATTATCGGTAATGAAAGGTTCATATTTTTGTTTTGGGAGTCCCCAACAACAGGTTGACATGCATGCAAGGTCCAAAAACACTTTCATTGTCTTATAATATGCATTTATTTTTTACCTTACTTGCTCAACGACTCCCAAACGATTCGCTTAACTATTCATTTTTCCAAACCCCTCCTTTGCGTGACGCTAATCTGCGGTGATTCGGTGGTCCGATTGGTCTCATTTTCATTTCATCATGCCTGTAATGCCTGATAAAGCAGCCTTTGTGAGCTCAGTGCTGCTTTGTGTACAGCATTTCCGGGGAAACTGCTATTTTTACCGCTCCAAAAGCGGCACCTAGTGGCAAAGAATGAATTTGCATTTTCATTCAGACCAACGCAAAAAGACCAACAAGTGGGCGGGCAATATGCTAATGTTTCATGTTGACGTCAACATGAAACGGCTTGGGATTCATTTTAAAAACGACTCGTTTCAATGATTCAGAGTCGACTCTTTCTTTTGAGAGACAACTTTAAACATGATTTAAAACTTTGCAGGATGTTTTCATTCACTTAGAGCTGTGTTACTCGCTGCATGAAAGGTCATTTTCAAAAATCCATAATAGGGGCACTTTAATGTTATCAGATCATGCAGCATTAATTTCTAATCTGCTGGAATGTGTATATCTGAAAACACACCTTTCAGAGAGAAGTTTCTTTTGTGTGTGCTTCCTCTTGTATCATTGACTAAAACACACTGGGATTACAGAAAAAAAGATGAGAAAGATCAGGAATTGTGTATTGAATAGTCCCCATGTCACAGACTTCATTATGTGCTCCTGACATTATCTGACGCACACTGCTGTTCTCCCCTGGTGATTAATTGCGACTAAGGTTGGACTGAAAGCAAATGGGTTTTGATAACATTTACCAAAAAAGAGAGAGAAAAACAGCAAATACAAATCGATGAGAAGAGCAGCAAGAAATTTCTCACAGCAGGCAAGAAACAGTGATTACAGATTATTGTTGTTATGTTATTTTGCAGTTCCAGGTTCTTTGGAGGGTTGGGTTTGGAGAGAATGTAGCGTGACTGAAGCGATGGGGTGGTTTAATTTAGTAGCTTTGACCCAAGGCAGTGTGCCCTGTTTTTATTCTTAACATGCTACTCCAGCAAATTTATTATCCCTGTCTGTTGGAAATAAGATTGTTTTTCTTACAAGTACCATGTCTTTTGTTATCGGTTTTATTTATTATGTATTTACTGTACTTCCAAGTCAGCCTGTGATATTTCTGCTCTATGATTTATTGATGATCACTCTCACAGCTGAATGGTACTTGTGAACATTCTGAGATTACATGCAGCTTCATTGCTTCCAAAATTTAAGTCTTATTGTTTTTGTTAGTTTACTCTTATATTCTTCATTTCTAATTTACTAACTTCAACATCTGAATCAATACACAGTCAGTTCACGATTTATAATGAAAATTTGCATTTAAAACTCTTATGCGACATAGTGAAATTTGACCCAAGAATGAAATTTGAAGAAGCTTTGAGTTACAATTGATGAAATCCATGCTACATGTAATGGAATTTCTGTCTTCTGTTGGGTATAGAAGAGAGGAAGACAAAGTTATTGGCATAAAAATTAGTCAGGCACCTGGAGCTCTGTGTTTATTGATTCTATTACAGTTTAATTGTTATTGTGTCAAATGCTTACAGTTTCATCACAAGCGAACAGACTGAGCTACAATAACATTGATCCTCTCTAAAAGTATGACCTTTTTTATTCAGAACAATTAAGAAAAGTAAAAAGCAGACAAATAACCTGGTTTTGGGTGATTTCCCCCATTTGTGCATTAGCAGGCCAGGTTTGTGTTCTTGTGGAGGAGTCCTAGTATGACAGGGGTTTATAATCTGTCTCCTGGAGGCTCACTATACTGCAGAGTTTAGCTCCAATCCTAATTAAACCCACCTGAACCAGTTAATTAAACTCTTCAGGATCACTAGGAACTTCCAAGAAAGGTGTTGTTGATACAGGTTTACGTTAAACTCTGCAGGACGCTGACCTTCCAGGAGCAGGTTTAGACACCTCAGTACTATGGTTTATACAGCTCGAATTCCGGAAATGTTGGGACGTTTTTCAAATTTGAATGAAATGAAAACTAAAAGAATTTCAAATCACATGAGCCAATATTTTATTCACAGTAGAACATAGATAACAAATGTTTAAACTGAGAAATTTTACAATTTTATGCACAAAATGAGCTCATTTCAAATTTGATGCCTGCTACAGGTCTCAAAATAGTTGGGGCGGGGCATGTTTACCATGGTGTAGCATCTCCTCTTCTTTTGAGTACAGTTTGAAGACGTCTGGACATCGAGGTTATGAGTTTCTGGAGTTTTGGTGTTGGAATTTGAACCCAAATCAAACACATCTGCCTGCAATAATCAAGTAATCCTAAAGACCTTTATTAGCTGATTATGATGTGCATAACTGAAGTTAAAACAGAATTCTCCCTCCAGGAATGAAATTTAATAGTTCTGGTATGAAGTAAAGCCTCATCAAGTGGTGATGACTAATAACATCCAGCCCCAGACAGCATGGAATTGTGGCATAGGTCTTCTTAAGTAATTTCTGTAGTCCTATAAAGGTAACTCACAGCTGTGGTTTACTATAGCCTGCAGAATTAGAGGGACTGTATAGACTAACTGTGTCCTAACCTACTGAAGTCTACTGAAGTCTTGTGTAATGATTCTCCAGACCGTTTTCCTTGTGGAACTTGGCATGTAAAATCTGTTTCTGAACTTCCTTGTCTCTGCTCATCCATGTTTGATGTTTACTATACACGAGGAGTGGTACTTCACTCCAGTGAGATTTTATTTTGAGCTGTGCTCCCCACTGTGAACACTTCAGTGAAATAGTTTTACAGCTTTTTAGTTGAGTGCAATTACTTTCTTTGGTTCTGAAGCCTCTCCACTACACATTTTATTTTATTTTTTCAGTTTCATGTTTGGATAGGCTTTCATGGCTGATATAGCTCAATATAAATGCATATGTAGTCTACATACTCCTGAGGCAGTTAGTTCTCAGTGTGATCACTTCTTGCTGTGTATTTGACAGCGGCAGTCCTGTCACAGAAAAACATGACAGCAAGGTTTTAGGGTCAGTAATCCACATGACCATTCAGTAATCACATTAACATAGGTTACTCATACTGATGCTGAGATCATGATGTTTAAGTTATTGATGTTAGTCAGTCAGAGCATTTACTGAATTATCTAATTTACACCAGTAGTGGTGTATTAAAAGAACTCATTCAAAAGAGTCAGTTGTTCATGAACCTCACTGTATGTGCCGTGTGTTTGTTTTTGTGTGCAGCTTGCAAAGACAGCATAACTCACATTCACAAACCCTAGCATAACTGCAATAAAACTGACATTTGAACATTTATGGCACAGCTTTTTACTTTTCTTTTATATATATTTTGTTTTACTGATATATTGCCCATCCCATACTAGCATCATGCTTCCCTGTTTGAGACAAGTAGAGTTGCTCGTGATATCAGCTGAATGCCTTGCTGAATGCTTGATGCTTTTGGCACTAAAGTAGAAATAGCCTACATTTGTGAAGGCAAAAGTCCAAATCTGATTGGCTGACTTCTACAGGTTTTCAGGGGAGTGTAGTGTGCAGCAATCTTTAACAGTCCGGCGGGAAACAAAAACAGTTACACGTTACACGTTCTGAGTATGCAGCAATGAGCACTTAAGAGGACTAAATACTGGATTTTAAAAAAATTGTTAAGTTCATGGCACATTTAAACAGTTTATTTGTTTGAGGCACAGAGATGAGTTCACGTGATTTAATTTGGTTAGTTATCATGACAACTCTGAAGATTTTAGCATAGTAATGGAAATGACAGTGTTAATGTATTTGGTCTTGGCGGAATAGATCTGCATCGCTGCTGTTGCTGACTTGCTGCTGCTGTTGGTTACTGCTGTAATTGTAGATTATTGCTGCTTCTGCAAGCAAGTACAGGAACTTGCTACTGCCAATGTATATGACGATACGGTGCTGTGAGTATTTAAGACATACTGCTGCTGCACAAATAGCATATAAAATAACCCGTAGCAGATCTCTACAAGTGGAACTGGGGAAGGTGGAGGGTTTCAGAGGAACTCTGAAAGCACGCTGCTAAATACTCAAGTGGATGCAAACCAGCTATTTAAATGTAAAGCACATTGGCTGCTTATGCAACATGAACCAATCAGCTTGTGCCAAGTCATTTTACACTGTGAATATCCGCAGTTACGTTAAGACCAATCAGCCTGCACCATCTAGAGTTTCATGAAAGAACTAGATGTTTGTTGTGTCCTTTCACATCTATAATGGCATATCAGGTGTAGTAACTCACTGAGAAGAGAATTTCTGTGGCATATGCAGGGAAACATGAAAGTACAGAAGTTCAAAGAAGCTAACCACTCATTCCACTATAAAGCCCAGACCTTATGTTGTCAGGCAAAGGTCTGGCTACGTGAGACTGTGCTGCTTGTTGATTTATCACGCTACGTCTGGTTAGGCTATGATGTAAACTCATCCTCTCTGTTCACCATCTGTCTGCTCTAACCTGAAGTTGACCTGGTATTGCAGTGACAGATTGAAATAATGTCTCTAGTGTCTCTCTTATGAGTACATCTGATACATTTTCTTTTTAGTAACACACAACATTACAAACTGGACAAATATTGTTCCTACATAAATGCCTCTGTTTAAATTTTCAATTTGCAATTCTTTTTAACTATTACAAATTACACGGATCAACCCATTCTTATAGATTTCAAGGTTAGTGTTTATCTTTAATAATGGTTATTACTACTCACAGCCAGGGTCTATTCATTTGTTGTTTGGTTGATAGTGCCTCTGTCAGTAACTCTTATCACACTGAATGATGTGTAGAACAATTTAAATAGAGTAAACGAAAAAAGAAAAACAAACTTCTACCACAGAGAACACTGCTGTAATGATATACTTTAATTGTTAAAGGAATATATCAGCTTACGTATCTTTATTTCGACAAAGACTAATTTTACTTCATCTCTCAAAGTGTAAAAACATCAAAAGAAAGACACCAGAGAAAGACTCTTAAAACTGAGGATTATGGGGTGACCACAATAATCATTAATAATGTACAGTTTCTACATCACCCTGTTTAAGTTTAATCTTGACACTTAACCGTAAATAATATCTAGCTTGCATTCGTGTCTAGATTCAAAAATGGTTTGTCAAACCCAAGGGCAAGATATTCAAGACTTGAAATATAGTGCATACGTTTCATGATCCACTTTTATGATACTTTAATGGAATATTTCAGGATGTACGATCCATTCAAATCATACTATAGCAGGAGCTATACAAGAAAAACTAGCTTCACTGTGTTCCTACCACTCTATATTTCTTAGTCTTTCACATTTTTTATTCTCCTCTGTTTCTCTCTCCTTATTGATTTCTACCTCATGTCAGGTATCCTGTTGCCGTTCTTGCCTCAGTCTTCTTCCTCCCACCCATTCGTATATAAATTGAACAGATCACCCAACTTGTCATTAATATTCTGATAAAAATTTCTTGCTGATAAGTGGAAATTCTTCAAATACAGTAATACTATGTGAACTTAAAAGGATAGTTCACCCAAAAATTAAAATTCTGTTGTCATTTACTCACCCTTATGCTGTTACAAATCTGTATGGCTTTCTTTCTTCAGTGGAATGCAATAGAAGATATTTTGAAGAATGTTTTGGTTCCCATGGGAAATGGAAGTCAATGGGAACCGAAACTGTTTTGTTAGCAACTTTCTTCAAAATATCTTCTGCTGTGCTCCACAGAAGAAAGAAATGACGCAATTTGTTGCTTAATCATCTTCAGTACAAATTGCAGAACAACACATTAATCTCCCGTTCTACTGATTACGAGGGACCTGAGCTCATTAAGCCTGCTTCTCTAACATTTCAAGCTTATATTACATCATTATGATAATAAGAGGGCATTTGTACAAATCTGTGCATACAATTTTTCAATTTCTGGAGGAATTATCCTTAAGTACATCAGTGTTTATCGAGAGGTCTGTAATGTGGACTGAAGAGCATCATACTGTGCTGTCTTGCTAATTAGTTTTTCATTACAGATAAGGTTACATTAATTCTGTTGTTAAGGAGAGATAGGACCAATATTTCTGCTGTAACAGGGAGTGGAAGGGCATAACAATGAACAAATGCTCCATTTTTAGAGATTTTTTTTTGATCGATTTTGACTGCATCCTTGCATCGATAATTTACTGCTATAGCTTTTTGAGCTCTTTATGGTTGATGAGTCCTGAAGGACAGGAGATTTGCAAAGGAGACACAAGACACAAACTTTGTGACTAAACAGCGAAACAATAAAAAGATGGCAAAGTGTGTGTACTGAAAAGGTCTGAAGTTGAAACTGCTAAAAGGGATTTCTGTGGTGGCAAAAGCTTTGAAGTGATACATATGAAATGGCAGTTCATGTCCGTATGTGCCTTTTTCATTGAAGACCTCTAACAAAGCTTATTTTTCAGAGATACACATTCACTTGTACAACCCTCTGGACTTGGCATTCATTGGTGCACTGGAGACAATATCTACAGTGACAAGAATCTACAGCGGCCCCAAAAAGTCACAGGACACCAGAATCACACTAAAGTCTGAATGTCACAGCAAAATAACAAACCACATGGAATCAACAAACAAATGTGGCTATGTCTTTTCTAACTAACTTCACTTTTTGTTCTTAAGGCAGCTAGTAGGTCATAAGCTCTCCATAAAGTTATGTATAGTCACATAATATGGCATTTACCCCCAATGATCCAATAGCAGCTTTCAAATGCATGAGCAGAAGTTGTTTTGAAAAGCTATGAATCAGAGTTTATGCTTGATCTTATTTTGACTCATGTAATTAACGGTAAAAATGTTTTCATTGAAATACGACACTACTTAATCATCAATATCATATAAGGTTTTTTTTTTTTTTTTACATATAAATAGCATTCAGAAACTGTATTTAAAATGAGTAAAGATCAATAAATAGTAAATACTGCTTCAAAAAAATGACATGAATTTATGATAACTGATTTTATTTGACATACACAACATCGACCGATTCACTCGAGGATGTTCTGAATAGGTCAGGTTCGAGTCATCTACAGTGTAATTTATTGACAATGTTCTCTCACCTAAAATGTAAATGAGTGTTAATGCCAACATTGTCATATATGTCTAAAGGGTTGAAGTCTTTCAGGCAAAACAACACCATATTGATGCAATTCAGTCAATCTGTTATTTTATTCCAACCATTACTCCTCGTCAGATGCTTTTGTAAGTATTATGTTTATATGTAGAGTTATATTTCAAATAAGTTTAATGATGCAATGCAAACATTTTTAGCAGTGTGTAAGTTAGTGCTCTTTTACATCAAATCTAAGCTTGAATGCTGACCGAGGTGATTTTTTTCATGGATGTACATGTATGAAGTCAGTTCTCCTCAAGCACTCACAGGTTTCCTATCAGAGTGTGTGTTCCTATCACAAGTTAATTAAAAATTAACATGATCAACTAACATTTGACAACCACAGACTACTTGAAATGCATAATTGCTTAGTTGAAATGTGTTTTGTTTGAATATCTAAAGCAAATCCAAAGTTCTGGCATGAAAAGATGGCGTAGTCCAATAGGTCAAACTTAAGCTGACATAATGACATGGAGAAGCTGATTGGTTCTTTTTGTACCAGCAGCCAATGAGCTTGCTGCTCAACATTCAAATACTTCGCTAGTGCTTGCTCTAGCAGTTGCAGTCCACTTCAGAAACCCCTCACCTTCCCCAGCTCCACCTGTATAGATCAACTACGGGCTGATTCACATATGCTATATGGGGGTTATTTCACATATGACATATGTGCAGTAGCAGTACTTCTTACATGCTCACAGCAGCATGTTGTGGATGTATTGGCAATAGCAAGTCAGAACTTACAGTCAGAACAGCGTAGCAGATCTATTCCACCAAGACCAAACACATTAACATTGTCATGTACATCACCATGCCAATCCCTCCGAGAGTCATGACAGAAATATGTGACCCTGGACCACAAAACCAGTCTTAAGTCGCTGGGGTATATTTTTAGCAATAGCCAAAAATACATTGTTTGGGTCAAAATTATCCATTTTTCTTTTATGCCAAAAATCATTAGGATATAAAGTAAAGATCATGTTTCACAAAGATATTTCGTAAATTTCCTACCATAAATATATTAAAACTTAATTTCTGATTAGTAATATGCATTGGTAAGCACTTCATTTGGACAACTTTAAAGGCAATTTTCTCAATATTTTGATTTTCTTTTTTTTTGCACCCTCAGATTCCAGATATTCAAATTGTTGTATCTCAGCCAAATATTATCCTATCCTAACAAACCATACATCAATGGAAAGCTTATTTATTCAGCTTTTACATGATGTATAAATCTCAATTTCCAAAAATTGACACTTAAGACTGGTTTTGTGGTCCAGGGTCACATATATTTAAACATTTCTAAGTTTGACTAAAGTGCTGTGGGGTCCTTTTGGAGTCTACAGCTGCTCTTCACACAAAAATGGCCCTCAGTTTCAGCTAAGTGCCACACTTACCCTATGTTCTCTCTCTCTCTCTTCTCTCTTAGGCATCGTGTCTCTGATATCCTTGGTGGTTCTTTCTTACGACCGCTACAGCACATTGACGGTGTACCATAACCGTGGCCCAGACTATCGCAAACCTCTTCTGGCAGTAGGGGGTTCGTGGCTCTATTCTTTGATCTGGACAGTGCCCCCTCTTCTGGGCTGGAGTAGTTATGGGCTGGAGGGGGCGGGAACCAGTTGCTCTGTATCATGGACCGAGCGTACAGCCCAGTCTCATGCCTACATCATCTGCCTGTTTATATTCTGCTTGGGCCTACCAGTGCTTGTCATGGTCTACTGCTATGGGAGACTGCTGTATGCCGTTAAACAGGTAAATTGCGGTTCTGTGTTGTGTGTCAAAATGGCTTGGGATTAAATGCTCCCTTCATTTCTGTTACTGAATATGTAAAGGCTCTGACAGGATCTCAAGATGTTTTGAAGATTCTCTCAATTCTGTGAATGCACACTGATTCATTTAAACGCAGAGAAACTGAAGTGTTAATTCAGAGGAGCTAGACTATTTAATTGGTTGCTGGAACAAAAAATTGATTATCAAACTTTGTTAACTTCGTTTAAACCCTTTTGTTTTGGAGTCATGAGCAGGAGAAGAAACTTGCAGAACTTTCTTTCAAACTCTTTCAAATAATCTCAAACACTGAGGTAATTTACAGCTGCATTTTTAGCAAATGTAGTAGCTGAACAGACGCTTATTTGATCCAGTTTGCAGTATATTCTAATATTCAGGCCAAAAACAGCCAACTGGACAAGACACCATCTCCTCAAGACAGTTTTCTTTATTTTAAACATAGAAAAATATCCTTATCCATTTACAGCATGTTCTGTACAATTGGCTATTCATTGAGCAACCTGTTAAGAGTTCATCAGGATCGCAGTGTGATTGGATTTGGATGCTGTATTATTTGGGTATCCCAGTCACTGGAGTGTAATTGAGTTCAGCTGGCTGCTGTGTGGAGGATGACATACAAATTTACACTCTGGCTTGACAAATTTATCCGTCCAAGCCAGTGTGACAGATCCCCATGTATGCAGTTTATCATGTTGAATTTCTGATGTAATATTAATCAAGACATTTTCTCACATCTGTGACTTGCTGGGTGAAAATATGAAGCTTATATATGATGCTTCATGTATAATGTGAAGGGTGCATGTAACAAATTGAGTACTATAAGAAATTCAGACATTCATGATCCCGTCTACTCGGCATCAGTCACATGCAGAGAAATTTGATTTCCACAGTGTGCTTGTAATAGATAAAAGGGCCTAGAAGAGCAGAGAGGAAGATGACTTTCTGTAAATGACAGTTATAGTGACTGCAATTATAGAGCCTTGCAAATTTCATTAGTTACGTTTACATAGATCCTAATAATTCGTTAAGAATTCAACTCATTGCTCAGCTGCAATATAAAATGTTAACAAATTTTAAGCTTGATCCAAATTAAATTGTATGCATTCTTATTTATGAATTCTTATGTGTTAAGCTAGCACCACGACAAGGAAGTTTTCTTGGCATATTTTTAGATATTAAAGGGGTCATGACCTGGTTTTATTATTTTATTTATTATTTTAATATGTCCCTTGAGGTTTCCTTATAACCTTAATAAAGTTTTTTTGTACAAAAAAGTGACAAAATTATTATTTTTAACCCTCATTCTGACCCTTTCTCTAAAATGACATGTTTTAAGAGGCTTATCAGGAATCAGCCTTTAAGGCTTATCAGTAATCGGCCACTGTTATGATTGGCTAATGTTATTGCATAGGAAACAGTATCAACGTCCCCTCACTATTGCATGTCAGTGTTTTGAAAACATGATAAAAAATAAAACAGTCATTTCCAGCCAAAGCATTATTAAATCATTTACTCACGGTTTGTGATGCAGTTGCAGATGCATATCTAGTACGGCCTCATCTTTCAACAAATGTTTCTTTGTGAACTCTCCATTACACTGTGCCTCGTTTACAAAACAAAATACTCCGATCAATCCTCTGACATGATCTGGGATGCCTTGGTCCTTGCGCTGGGATCCTTCTGATATCTGTACAAAGACGTGAACGAGCTGTTTAAACCAAACGCGTCAAAGCGAACGTTCTTTCACTCCATTTGTCTTGACGACAGACTCAAGCGCGTGGACTGTGTCAGAAAGAGAATGCTCATCTGTGTACTGTATCCAGTGTAGACAAGATAGCGACAGTTAGTGATGTTACGTTCAACACCGAAGCTTTGAAGCTTGTATCAAAAATTTCACATTGAAGCTCTGTATTGGAGCTTGAATCGTTTTGAGAAAAGCACATGATTGTAGCATTGTTTTTTTTTTTATCGTAATTTATATATTGAGCTCAAAAATGAACTTTGGCCATAAAATAACAGTCTAAGGACTGAGGCAGAGTTAAAATAAACAGATCATAGATTTAATTCATGCATTTGTTTTATTTATTTTACTTATTTTAGTGCCAGTGCACCGACACGAATGACTTTGACAATGACCATTGTTTATATAAAATATAATAAAACAAAAAATCAGTTGTAGAACCATATGTGAAACCACTGGCTGAAATGGAACATAACACTTTGGAAGGTGTTATTTATTTTTTATGACCCCTAGATGGCCACAGCATAAACCGTTTTAACCTAGTAATGAACCTTTTTCTGATACAATTGTGTTGAAAGCTTCACTGGTTCAGAACGCTTCACTTCGCCATCACTAGCGGCAGTGATTGTAATTTATTTGCTTTTGACGTGACACGACACTCGCATTCAGCGTGATAAAGTGCCAGGCGTTAAGCGACTGACCGCCAGTGGGTGGGGCCTATGTCCATGTGTTGCTCTGGAGGTAGTGTTTATGCAAATGTTTGTGCCCAGGGGCCCGTTCTTCGTACGTCGCTAACTCAATTAACTGGATTTCATTGTTGACAGTTTTGCTTGATCTTGGATTGGTTGGTTCTTCAAAGCTCATCCAGGAGTTGCTGTCATAGCAACAGGTCCGTAAACTTAAACCTGTTCGGGAGCAGGCTTATTTCATGTAAACAGGATTAGATTGCAGATATTTAAGTGGAATTAATACTTAAAATCTGTCCCAGCCACTGCTACTTCATTATAAGAGTACCCTACTGATCCAGGGACAATAATTTCAAATAATAATAATTTAAAAATTATTTTGAAAATAATATAATAATGTTGTGTAGTCTATAATACTATAGACACAGCCAGTTTTACTCATTGAAAGATTTCTTCCTGATAAAATAATACTTTATAATTGTATTGGAGTCTTACACACATGCTATACAGTTCATCTGAGTCATGCATTAATTTGAGTGGTGACAGATATCATGGGAGTGGCTTGATGGAGCGCAGGAGAAGCAGATAACTTGATCCTGACCTTTAAGAAACTTTAATTAATGCTGTCACACAACAAATCTGCTTCAAAGATAAAATTAAATTAATTGCCAATTACAACATTGAAATAAAATGTAAAGCCTGTACAAATAAATCGTGAATATAAATAACTGGAAATCGTGCAAAAAATAAAATAAAACAAAATAAAAACAGTGCACATTTCATTTTTCAATTCAAGTTTATTTGCTTAGCGCTTTTCACGATACAAATCGTTGCAAAGCAGCTTTACAGGAAATTAAGTTTCTATAATATATTTAGTAGTAGCTTATCAGTGGTGACTATGTCATTTATCTCTTATAACTTTTATGTAATTTTGTTTCCTTATAAAGGTCCAGATATTTGTCAAGTTTTTCGTCAGGTGTCTTTTTTAATTATGTTATTATGTTGCTGTCTTGCCGCCAGCCAATCCCTGCATTGCTTCTTCGTGGTTTCGAGTATTGATACATCTGCCCTTTTTGGGGAACACAAGAATGCGCAATAATCTTAGAAAACTTAATCCAGATATTTTAATCAAATCCACAAATTCGTTTGAAGAACCAAATTAGCCAGAGATCAGATCTGGCATCTTTCAAATCATCTCAGATGTATTAAACGAGGTACGAAGAACAGGCCACAGGTGACATAACCTTGAACCTCAGATCCAAAATGAGCTGTTTTTGGAGCTTGATTAAATAAATGCTTTGTTTATAATGAGGAGGACGTTTTAAGCTATGCAACTTGCAGAATGTTTTAATGGTACAAAGACCTCTTATATGCCGAAAGATCAAGGCAAATTTGATTTCTCATGTCATACCTAGGCCACCTGTCATAATAAAGAGTGAAAACAAATAATTTACTAATTTGTCACAATCTTGTCTAAAGCTGAAAGTTGTATTGTCAATTATTAGGCAAATAAATTGCAGCAACAAAAAAATCTCCACACATAATAACCAAAAAATATGATATATTTTATTTTTATTTTGTATGGTCTCCTTTGGCCTTGATATCTTGCATTCTTGCTGCCATTGTTTTTATGTACTTTTCCACATTCTCTGTTGTTATTGTTTTCCAAATAGTTTCTAGCTGTTCCCAAAGACTTGCTTTTGATTAAACATTTATGTGACCTATCTTTAAATCCATTAAATCCCAACAATAATTATATTTTAGCATTAGATTCTCCACTGTGACTAATGTACTGGTGTGGATTAGCCATTACAGAAACAGAAAAAAAAGAAAGATTTTGGTAATCAATAGTGTTAGTTTAGGGCAGCTGTGGCACAAACCTTACACTGGATGGTGGTCTAATAAATTTGTTAAGCACTATATATAAACTATATATAATTCAAAAGTTTGTGAGCAGTGAAATTTTTTATGTATTTTAAATAAGTCTCTTATGCTCACTAAGGCTTCATTTATTTGAACAAAAATAAAAACAGTCAAATTGTGAATTGTTATTGTAGTTTACAATGTCTCTTTTCTATATTTAATAGATTTTAAAAGTTAAATTATTCCTCTGATGACAAAACTGAATTTTCAGCATTATTACTCCAGTCTTCGGTGTTACGTGATCCTTCAGAAATATTTGAATGTTAATATGCTGAATTGCTGCTCAAGATATTTTCATTGAGAGTGAGTAAACGATGACAGAATTTTTGGTGAAATATCCCTTTAATGTTCTTGTGGAAACTGTGATACATTTACTTTTTCAGGATTCTTTGATGAAAAGAAAGTTCAATAGAACAGAATTTGTTTGAAGTAGAAATCTTTTTGTAATAGGCACTAGGGGTGTAACGGTACACAAATATGACGGCTCAGTACATACCTCGGTTTTAACGTTACGGTTCGGTATGATTTCGGTACAGCAGGGGGAAAAACTAAACTTTTTTTTTTTTTTTTTAAATAAACAGTGGTTTACTGAACAAGTTGCTCTTTCTTTAAATACTTTCAGTTATAGTTTAAATTTTCTTAGTGATAAAAATCTACCTCAGCTTATGCTTAAAACTATAGGGAGTCCTCTTACATTATAAAGTTACAATTAGGCCTAACAACTTAACCCAAACTTCAGAGACCGGGTATGATTATAACATGGGGAGAGTTGTAACAACACCTTTCACATGCAATAGCGAGGGGACGTTGATACTGTTTCCTCCTCCAAGCTAGGAGTCCTATGATAATTTCATTATTTACCCACTTCCGCCCTGATCTTATATGAATGGTTGTCAAGGCTGTAAATAGGTATATGTAGATTTTATAAAGAAAAAAACAAACAAACTGATTTTGATGTAAAATCCTTTTTTTTTTTTACCAAAACTATAGATAAAAGATAGGCTGCATAGGGCACATTTTACCCATACCTTTGAGCAAAATGTGCCCTATGCAGTTTCTGGATCCACCAAGCCTGCAGTCTAGGGTTAAAAACATTGGTTTGACACCATTGTGACTCTGATTGATAAAATTCATACATAGACACAAACTCACACACAGATTTACACAGTTTTTTTTTTAATTAGATCTACATATTCTTTACCCTATGCAGGGGCGGAGCCAGGGGGTGGCCAGAGGTGGCCGTGGCCACCACTGACCTAAGCTTGGCCACCCCTTTGGCCACCCCACTCAAAACTGCAGTTTTTGTCCCTTTTTTTCTTGACAAGATATGCATTAATTAAGACGCCGTATCTCTTTATGACCACATCAAACGAGAAACTTTTCAGACGCGTATTTCAACTTCACCCCAGCGCCAGGCGCAAGTCAAACGAGCGTGGAAAGGGACATCTGCCAAATGAGCTTCAGTAGAACAACAGTGAACTGCGGTCTGATGAGATGTTGTTAGGCTATATGTCAGTAAAACAAACTTTCCTGTCCTGGCAGCTGTTTTACCGTGCGCATGGCGCACACTCTTCAACTTTACGTGAATATAAGGCACACGCTCTATATCGCTTCATCATAAATAAAGCTAACCAGAAACTATGAACATACAATGTAGTTCTGTCGTCAGTTAAGCCATGAAATTACCAAAAAGGCGATTAGTGCATTCATGTATTTATAGCATCACATTAAAGAAGGTCTCTCAATTGCATGTACTAAAATATTGTGCAATTCGAGATCACAATACAAGGCGCAAAGTGTTTTTTTTTTTTTTTTTCGTAATTTAATGCACAAGTCAATAGAACAGTGCACTTATACAAGAAAACATGCGCTATTTTTTATTTTTGTAAAGTACAAACGAAAATGAAACCATTTAAATGCATAAAATAACCCATTTTACATTCTGGCATTTATGTGCTGTTGACTTCCGGCCTTTTTTCTTTTTCTTTTTTTTATCAACCAATTCTTATCACTTTCTGCATGTCTCATCAATGAGTATGCAATGATGGAGAACAAGCTTTTAGGGGTTTTGAGAACCAGAACCAAGCTGACTGAGCAATAAATCTATAGTGAGCCCCTTTATTAAAATACCTGGATGTGGGGAATAATACACAAATGATCATATTCACTCAGCATTACTTGATCTAATTCACAAATATCTCAATTACAATTTAGTAGAAATTAATTGTATTCAGTTGTGTTTTAGGCACTAAAACAGTCCAATACTTTATAGTCAGTCACATTTTTATATTGAAGTAATGAAGATTTCTGTGCCACCCCAGACTCTTTGCTGGCCCCTCCCTGGCCACCCCTATGAAAACATCCTGGCTCCGCCACTGACCCTATGTACAATGGAGTTGAGTGTTCAGTAAGCATAAATACTGTTAAGGAAGTTTCTTCTAGTAGTCTAATTTATACACACACTCCTGCATCAAACAGAACGCAGATTTGAGCTGTGGTCATTCGTAGAAAGTACGACATTGTTTTGTATCGTTCTTTTAGAATGTTTCAATAAACCTGTTTTTGAAGCAAACTTTATGGGATGGCTGCTGTTTTTGCTTCTTTTGTCTGACTGTTACAACTTACCCCGGAAAAGTTGCAACTGTGTTACAACCTACCCCGGCAGTGAGTTGGGTTGGGTAGTTTGACATCAATTTATAAGGGCTGTGATATTCTTGCAGAGGTTTGAATTGGTGCCTTTTATAGTGAACAAATGTAGGTACTTTGTATAAACCTTTGAGCACTCCAGCTCAAAAATTCAGCGAGTTACAGATGTTGAAGCAAAAAGTGTTACAACCACACCCGGTCTCCCTTATAAATGCCTTTACTGTCATAAACCCAATAAACCCATTCATTTCTTTAAAAATAAAAATACTTACTGACCTCAAACTTATGACCAGTAGTGTATAAAGCTCAAATACTTAGCCCATTCCAGTGCATTGATGGCTATTTATATGTTTGCAGTGAATTGTAAATCATTAAGTAATTTCATTGTTTTGTAGATAATGCTCTAATTTACATGGAACAGCCTACAAAAGTGAAAAGTTTTTTGTTCTTAGGCACTGGATTGGTTTGAATGCTGTGTGGAGTGTTTGAATGTAAAGTCATTGCATGAACTGAAAAACAAAAAACAAAAAAAAAACAGAAGTGATATTAGCAACATTTAAATAATTATTCAGCTGTAGTTGTATAATGTCTGTCTTTGGTAATCATATTTACAGACTGTCGTTTGTCCTCTCTGAAAAGCATGAATCAACTGCTTATTATAAAATGTAAACTAAAAATATTGAAGGTTGTGGCTTATACAACACTTTTTTTCTTCAGATTTCAGAGTGCTCTATGAGCATTGAAAAGAACCAGACCTCATTTCATGAAGGGTCCTCATGAAGGGACAAATAAAATACAAATAAACATTTCCACCTCCACCTCCACCCACAGTTTAAAAAGGATAATCAGCACTGCTTCATAAAAGGAATGGATGAAAATACAATTATGCTACTGGCCAACCAAATGAAATATCAATGTATTTACCTCTTTCCCATGCTATGCAGCCACAGAAACAAGTAAATATTCACAATTTGTGATTCAATGGTAAAGCATATGTGTTTTTCAATAAAATACATGAATCTCTCTTTAAATTCACCATGAAATGACATTCACAAACCATTCAGTAACATTTCTGGATGAATCAGAACAATTCAACAAGTGTGTAGGACTAATTACTCACAGTCTCATCCTAAGCTTTTGTTGATAATTCCAAAATGTAATTTTAGAGTTTCTAAACAAGCTTCTCTGTGTGTATGTTTCTGTCTGTGTACGAGTGTGTATGTCTGTATGTGTGTGTGTGCATGCAGAGAGAGAGAGAGAGAGAGTGGAAGAACAAAAGGGTGCTTTTCATAGAAAATAAAAGGTAGTGGGAAAACATGGAAATTGTGTATCATTTTTATCCTGTTGTCGTATTCGTTTGCTTGGTGAGTGTATTTGGTTCATTGTAAGGACATTTGAAATAGGTGAAATATTTTAATGAATGTGGCACTCAAGTGGCAACAAAAAATTGACCTGGAACTGTAATGTGGTCTACAGACCTGGAAGGAACTATACTTCATACTGTACATCTATATTACAGATATATTTGATGTCATAGAATAAAACATGAAAATATCTAGAGTTTTTATTACCCACAGACCTTATTTTAGACATTTATGCAAAACCCATTGACTGATGGAACCAGAAGCACTACAATGTTAACTTGTTTCAAGGTTTTGGCCAGGGGCGTAGCGTCTAGGTATGCAGGTGCATATGGGCCCCTGCATATTGGGGGCCCGCCGAACCGAGGAGGAACCTTTAATTGAAATGAGGGAACGAATAGAACCCTGCACCAGCCTGACCCTTGTCCGACAGCTTAAGAATATCAGAATTCTCGGGCCGAGTCTGACTCGAGCCCGTGTCTTTTTCTCTCTCTCTCTTTCTTCCCCTTTACACAGCTGCTGTTGCAGCAAATAGGCTAGTCCAGTTTTGTTTTTTAATGGCAAAGTGGTTATATTTCTTTTCGTCTCCTTAAGTTAATTTAGACATATGTTTAGAACATTTTATGTTTGTTAAATTCAATTTTTTTTCTTTTTTTTTTATTAACGACCAAGCAGCCCGCGGTGGACTTAGTTGAGCATATGTTTGATCAATATTTAGCCTTCTCAAATCAACGCAACTTGCATAAAATAAAATCTATAGACATAAAACACTTCATGGATTTCACAATATTAATTAAAAAAAACCCTAGATAAATGTACGCTGTTAGACGCATATCCAGTCGTTTATGCAGAGTGTGGAAGCTAAAGTGCGCTTTGCAGGACATGGAGTCGCCAGCGCGATCACTTGCATTTTTTCTTAAGAGTGGAACCTTAAATTACGCTGTCATTTTTGCTCATAAAGGTAAGAGTAATACATCATTCGGAACTGTAAAGTGTCTACTTTTATTTATGTGCACTCACAATATCAACTAAACATTGTGCTTTAGTAAAATAAAGAAAACAAACAGGATGCACTTTCTGTTGTCTTGGTCTTGAGCAGGAAAGCACAAAAACTGAACCGAAACTCAGCGAATACTTGCCTCATCACAGACATGATAAATATATCTAATAGAATGCTTTAAATACTTTAAAACGAAATAATTCAAATCAAAAACATAAACTCTTTCATTATGTAGGCTAATCCATAAAGATGTAGGTCTATTTCTCTCTAAAGGCGCGTCCTGAGGAGTTGGCGAGTCAGGATCGTCAACTTCATCTTTGCGACACTATCTCAGAAAATACTAGTTCATTAATAAATAATTTAAATATCTCCTTAGTATTTTTTCTTTTTTTTGTTTGTTTGTTTTTGGGCATCTGTGCCAAGATTGTGTTTGCATGCAGTACAAATAGCCTACGATAGCATTTTAGTGCCACGTAAAAAAAAAAAAAAAACCTAACTAACTATATAAGATTAACGTCAAAATATTTTAAGAATAAAGTCAAAATTATGATAATAAAATCATGTTATATTGCGTGAAGTTAATGTGAAAATTCCACCTATAATCCGGCAAAAAAAGTCTGTGGCATCCAACCTGTCATTCTTCACGTTTAACATGAAAAACATCAATACAACGTAGACTTATTGAATTAGGCTTATTTTTGAAACTCTAACTGATCGATTTCATGAAAAATTTGTTTGTATTAAATTGTTCTGATTTTTTCAACATGCATTCAAATATTTATTCATGTTTATTTTGTGCTGCAAATATTAAAGAGAAAAATATCATTGATTTATATGCCGCTTGAACTGAGGCGAATATAGTTATCTCCCTACAAATTTAAGAGCATAAAAAACATTTACTGTTTGTAGTATTTTATTATAAAGTTGACAGAAGGCTGAGACTTTGTGTTTTAATATAAAGTAACAAAGCACAAAGGGTGGCTTGCGTGCTGCAAATGATGAATGGACTTGAAAACGTTAAATATTATATCCAAGCATTTATATCGTACATAAAACAGCTTCTGAATAGTCACGTAACGTTAATTATTTCAGAAAAATCAACAATAATTAACCGAGCTGGAGCCAATAACGTTTGGGGGGGCCTGTACAAATTTTTTTGCATGTGGGCCTGGGGCTGACTTGCTACGCTACTGGTTTTGGCCTACAAAAATATGTCATCCCTGCAGCACACCATTTCTTTAGAATGTTCGTCAACCAATCGAAATCTAGAATTCTACAGCCCCGTGGAATAATTTTCACAGATGAATTGACAAAGAGGACAATAAGTCAATGCTAACATAGCAAAACACTATTTTTACAATAGACATTTCTCTAGACACATCACATAAGTGTCTCTGTGTCCGTCTCTCTTTCTCAGGTAGGGAAGATACGGAAGACAGCAGCGCGAAAACGGGAATACCATGTTTTGTTCATGGTTATCACCACGGTGGTGTGTTACCTTTTGTGCTGGATGCCGTATGGTGTTGTGGCCATGATGGCTACATTCGGCCGGCCAGGAATCATCTCACCTGTGGCCAGCGTGGTTCCCTCTCTCCTCGCCAAGAGCAGCACGGTCATCAACCCGCTCATATACATCCTGATGAACAAACAGGTAACAGCACTAAATAAATCATACCATTTTTTCTATATATATATATATATATATACATGTGTGTGTGTGTGTGTGTGTGTGTGTGTGTATATATATATATATATATATATATATATATATATATATATATATATATGTTAAGACAGGTTCATATGCATGTATAAAGTTTCATGCTGCAGTTATGACATGGCTGTTTGTTTTCAAACTTCTTTTTTATTAACAGAAGCTGTGAGCGTTGATATATTAAATTAAATTATATATTAAACTAAACTATGATACATTTCTGGAAGTTTCAAGAACTGTTTGTTCTTAAATAAAAACAAGAGTTATGGATGGGGGGAAAATAAATATAATTTCAGTTTGCATTTTGATGGGTTTTTTTTTTTTAGCATTTTAATTTGAATTAATTTTAAAGTTACGGATACATAGTTTTGTGTATTCACTATACAAATAACAGTAAAATATGCATAAATACAAGCAACTAACCCTAAACCAAACCCTAACCATGAACCCTATATTAAGTATATGTAGTTAATTAAGATTACTCAGTATTTGTGTAATTACACTGTAACAACATCATATTAAAATAAAGTGTAACCTTTATATAAAAGTATTCATAAAATACAAGAGCTTTTTTGTGTGTGCATTTACACACACACACACGCACACACATACATATATATATATATATATATATATATATACATATATACACACACACACACACACACACACACACACACACACACACGTGGTCAGAATTGTTGGTACCCTTGGTAAATATGATCAAAGATGACTGTGAAAATAAATCTGCATTGTTAATCCTTTTGATCTTTTATTTTAAAAAAATCTAAGCTTTCACTGGAGAGTAAGAATTTAAAATGGAGGGAAATATCATGATGAAATAAATGTTTTTCTCAAATACATGTTATACACAATTACTGGTACCCCTAGAAATTCTTATGAGTAAAATATATCTGAAATATATTCCCATTCATATTCACAATTTTGAGCACACCAGCATGATTATGAACATGAAATTATCCAGCCATGGCTTCCTGTTTCACAGAAATATAAACAGGAGGGAAAACAAAGGCAGGTCCCACTTTATATTGAGTGGCCTTAACGACTATGTACTTACATCAAAAAATAAGTACAATGTATTAACTGTGTTCACATTGTATTGCAAAACACTTTTGCTGCTATTGAGGTGGGATATGGGTAAGGTTGGGGACAGGTTTGGTGGTATAGGTAGGTTTAAGGGTAGGTTAAGGTGTAAGGGATGGGTCAACAGTGTAATTATAAATGTAATTACATGCAGGTATTTTAAAAATATAATTACAATGTAAAAACATGTATGTACACAATAAGTGCATTGTACTAAATTATTAATTTAAATGTAAGTACATAGTTGTTAAGGCCACTTAATATAAAGTGGGGACCAAGGCCAAATTCCAAATTAATCACCCATCACAATGAGAAAAACCAAAGAATATATTTCTGATGTGCAGCAAAATATAATTGAGCTTCAAAAATTAGAAAGTGGCTTTAAGAAAAGAGCTAGAGCAGTGAAAATTCCTATTTCCACCATCAGGGCAATAATTAAGAATTTCAAATCAACAGAAAATGTTACATCACCACATGTTGTTCGGGAGGGCTTCAAGAAGAAAAAAAGAAAAAAAGAAAAAAAAAGAAAAAAAGAAAATGCTTTCACCAGAAACAATCTCCAGCATATTCAGTTGTCAGACACGACTGGAACTCCAAATGGGACTGGCTTCTATGGTCAGATGTAACAAAGTTTAGCTTTTTAGCAGCAAACACTCGAGATGGGTGTAATATATATATATATATATATATATATATATATATATATATATATATATATTACACCCATATATAATTATTATTATATGTATGTATGTATGTATGAAGTCCAAATGAAGTTCTTAGCAATGGATATTACTAATCAAAAATTATATATTTATATTTTACATATTTTTTTTTATATATCATATATTTAAATTATATATTTAGGGTAGGAAATTTACAAAATATCTTAATGGAACATGATCTTTACTTAATATCCTAATGATTTTTGGCATAAAAGAAAAATCAATTTCGACTCATACAATGTATTTTTGGCTATTGCTACAAATATACCCCAGCGACTTAAGACTGGGTTTGTGGTCCAGGGTCATATATATATACACAGTATATACACACACGTATTTTGAATTTTATGAATTGTGTCAAATATTGGTATTTTTACAAAACCAAAGGAGACAAGAAATTGACAGGTAGCACACACAATGTTACTGGGTCAAGTAAAGGTCAAGGTTTTATTATTGAAACAATGGTCAAAAGAATACACAAATTTAGTGGTTTAAAAATTAATTCAATGACAAATGTGTATTAACATTTGGAGAAATAAACATTATAAAACATCCCATGGCTTTTGAAAGTGAACTGGCCTGTAACAGACAATTGCAGATATTTACAGTCTAAAGATCAAGACTTTTCACAGATGATATTAACAGACCAAAAAAAAAAAAAAAAAAAAAAAAAAAAGAAGACTTTATTAAAAGGAAAAGTACAGAAGGGAAAGCAAATTTTAAATGCAGAAATCAAAGTTGGCACAGATACACAGCACCACAAATGTAGTGTCATTCAAACATTTTCTCTCTCTCTCTCACACACACAGGAAAACAGCACATTTGGCACAGACCTCTGAAATGTACTGTGCACATCTACAACACAGCACTGAAGTTCACCAGTGAAATCACCTGCATTTCCTCTTTTCTTTAAAAAAGACTGTATGCTCAAAACAGACCTAAACCTCGAGACCCAGCTCACATTTCCCATTACAGACTAAATCCTAATGTTTCTAGAACTGCAAAGGTATTTACCATTAACACTAACAAGCCCTGCTTTCTGTCACATGCTCTGTGCGCCGTAATGTACATCCCCCACCCACCCCCCAAAGTAGTCATATCACCCCATGACATTAAAAATCCAAAACTATTTACAGTAAACACTTCAAATAATACTCTTAAAACGGCTGTATCTCCAGTCACCTTGTCTCTGGTCAGTGAGAAACAGGGATGGGGTTTATGCCGCTGAAACACCTCTTGTTAAAGGCTTAAGAAAAGACATTCACAGAGGAAGGACACACGACTCTGCCTCTGATCGTAGAGCATCAAAAAGACTAAAGAGAAAGTAGAAGGCAGAGTTTTAGTCCTTCCATTAGGTCACATGACCAATTGGCCACATTGATAAACAACTGTCAGGCAGAGCCGTGGCCTGATGGTTAGTGTACATTGCTGTTCAAAATTCTGGGGTCTGTTTTTTTTTTTTTTTTAAATACACAACCTATTTTAATCAGCAAAGACATTAAATGGATCAAAAGTGACAGTAAAAACAAGAATAATGTCACAAAAGATTTCCATTTCACATAAATGTTATCAATATTGATAAGAAATGTTTGTTTGAGCACCAAATCAGTGTATTAGAATGATTTCTGAAGGATCATGTGACACTGAAGACTGGAGTAATGATGCTGAAAATCCAGCTCTGCACCACAGGAATAAATTACACTTTAAACAATAGAAAACAGGTAATTTAAGTTGTAATAATATTTGACCATATTAATGTTTTTACTGCTTTTTTGAACAAATAATAGCAAATGTAACAGCCCCAAATGTTTGAACAGTAGCTAGTTTATATGCTCTCCCCCCAGTCATTTCCTTTCCATTACCCTGTCAACAAAAAGTGTCGAAAAAGCCAAAAAAAACAAACAAACCCTATTTAATGATCCGACTGTCACAGACTGGAGGCAAGTGCGATGGACCGCGATTGGTCACACATGCCCGACAACCACGGCCAGCCCAACACTGAGTCATACTGAGAAGACGACACACACTGCAGGTTCAGATGCTCTAAACCGGTCATAATTTTTACATCCAAACCTAATTTCGTATTCCACGTAAAAGTTACTCTTCAGTTACATCTACAATCCCCCAACATGGGGAAACAGGACAGAGTAAAGGTCAAATATTAGCTTTACACAGCTCAGCCTATCATAGGACTAGAAGGAAAATGAAGTATTTCACCCTGGTGAGAGAGTATCATGAGCTCCTGAGTGAAATCATCAATTACTAGTTTTACTTCTACAATATACAACAGCGATTAAAACAGACGTTAGCTCCCCTCACCAGATCAAAAATCAGCTTGCGAAAGTGTTCTTAATTAGTGTCTGAATTAAAATGGCACACATTGAAACAATGCACGAGTAAATAACAAACCTTCAAGTTTTCCCTCCTGTAGAAAAGTCAAACCACAAAGTGAATCGCATTAAATGAACAACTGTACATTTAAGAGAAGACAATGTAATTCATTCGCTTTTAAAGACGGCTCCAGCTGGAGTCAAGAAAACCTCTTGATTTTAGGGGCTACAAGATATTAAAAACCTCAGTTTATATTTAACAAATAATATCACCACTGTACTTGTTATATTGCCGGCAGCCTTAAAGTCCCAAATAAGATTTACAGTGCTGCAATGAGTCCATAGTACAAGCAATAATAACTATTTTTTGTAAACCACCTGTCTAGACAGGTTTTTCAAAGTATAAAATGACTAGAAGAGAATCAAACGAACCGTGGTCACATTCAAAAGCTCCTTTAAGCTGATTTGAATAACAGGTACATGAAAGTACTCTGCTTTCGAAGAAACATTTACACAGAGCAAGAAAAAAACAACTACTGATTCATTTGCCACAGTTCTGCGAGACGTACTGGAGGAGCAAAATATTCTCAAAGAGGCTTGTGAATGTGGCACAAAGGATATTATTACAGCAGAACACGACACCTAATTTACAAAAAACAATCATAGCATTATGGCGAGAAGCTTTAAAATCTGTCAGTATGTGGAAAACAAATCTATAAACAGATTTTTAGTCATAGAATAAATCTAGCCTTCGTGCTAAAACGTATTTGTGTGAATGCTTTTATTTCCCCCAACAGTGTAGCTTTCAGTGTTTATGACTGCGAATACTTTGAACCCTGTGAAAAACAGAGTTCCATTAAAAATGGAATAAAAAAAAACAAAAAAAACAAACACTGTTTTTTTGATGGCTTTTAACACCACGAACATCCACGTTTCTCAGGACATATCTATTGCTGTTCTGACCATCTTTATTTAAGCTTAGGCTCAGGAAACGCATTTTTGAGTGAACTATAGCAGAAGGTTTTGTCCGTTCTCAACAGTCTCGGTGCGGTCTTGCGTCAGTCTGCAGAGCTCCTCTGCTTTACAAAGGCCGTTATTGCATCTTTCTGTTCAGGGCTCACAGTGGACGTTCTTGAATCCGGGGAGCGTGACCTTGCCTTTCCGTTTGAGGTCGTCCCCGGAGCCGACGTTCATGCGCTGGATGAGCATCTTCTCGTAGAGCAGGGGGTGGTACGCACCCAGAGTGCAGGCGGCGTCGTAGTAACGCTCGTGGTAGTGGCACAGGTCCGTCTGCCGCAGTGAAGGAATGTACTCGTACACATGAACCTCTTCACATAAGGACATCATCAGCAGGATGCCTGAAAGACACACAAAACAAAAGATGAAAATTATTGAAGTATGCAATTTAAATAGAAAGCCAACAAAATATAATTACATTTAAATAATTAAATGAATGATAATACTAATACACACACCATATTTTCCAGAATATAAATTGCATATTTATCATCTGAAATGTGCTGCAGCTTACATGTCAAAGCAAATGAATGCAATTAAAGTCAATTAAGCGCTGATAGTTTCAGTTTCGCTTTTAATAAATTAGTTTAGGTCTGGCCTTTATAATTAATGTTTCAAATTAATGTTACTGTAGAGTGATTTGGAACTAAAAACAAAAAACATTTTTGTAGTGTTTATAAAGTCAAGGGTTTCATTTTATTTAGTAGTATGTTACATTATTTCAGACATAGCCTGATGCAAATTTTGGAACTTGTTAAATGAGAATATATAATAAATACATACCAAAAAATTATATTTATTCTGAGTTTATGATGTGAAGTTCCGTTAATGGTTGCCACAGCACAGAAATGGTTTTAACAGAGTTGTGAACTTGCCGTCTGAATTGTGTGTGATGAGATTGACTGGATCCCCATAAAAATATAAATGAAAAAAAAAAAATAATAATAATAATTTGATGCCGTGGCCCATGTGGGCTGCATGCAATAACAGAAAACAAAAAACATTTTTGTAGTGTTTATAAAGTCAAGGGTTTCATTTTATTTAGTAGTATTTTACATTATTTCAGTGTGGTCCAGTGTGGTCCAATTCAACAGTGATGAACTGGTCAATCGCTAACTCACATAAATTTAAACTGACAGTCAGTGAATGAGAAAATAAGATAACAAACAGACAAAAGGACCATTCAGGAAGCAGAATCTGTGACATGATTAAAAAGGAGAAAATTAGGCTTGTAAAGTGCAATTTCCATTTAATTAATTTCGCTCAGCCAAGACCTACAAGAACATTCAGTTTTAACTGAATAACCTTTATGCTGTCAGTTAAGGAAACTATGGATGCCAGTCTGTCATTTTTAGAGAAGTCATTATATTTTGATAAGAGTTTTCACCTTTTATAATAACGTACTGATGAATTGTGCACAGTAATAATGTATATTAAGAAACCAAATTTGTAAATTTTAAATTTCAGGTTGACTTTTAGGCCTATTCACACCATCATCAAGAACAAAACTTTTCACCAATCTCCAAGACATTTCAACATACAAAATCAATATGCATACTGGTTTGAAATTTGCTTTAAGGCGCGATGGCATTTGCTGTTGATCTGCGTAAGGAAATAGGAATCCACACGAGGACGAGAAAGTTGGTTTCACAAGTTCACTGCGTTGACCAAAATAAAAATGCATGGCTTGAAAGTGACATCTACACTCTAAAAAATGCTGGGTTAAATATGGACGAACCCAGTGATTAGGTTGTTTTTACCCAGGGGTTGGGTTACTGCCCAGAAGGTTGGGTTAAACATTTAACCCAACTGTTGGTTGAAAACAACCCAGCATGTGTTCTGTCCAATATTTATCCAGCACTGGGTTGTATTTAACCCAGCATTTTTTAGTGTGTATGTAAGCTGTTCCAAATGCATTGCCACACTACTGACAACAGACCTTTTTTGCCTGGAAATTTGTGAAATTTCGCTAATGTGACCACACCCTGATTTTACTCTTTTTTTTTTTTTTTTTTAATAAATCTTGTGCTGAAAATTGCATTTTTGAGACCGTGTTTCTCAGGTGTAAAGTGTCTCTTCTCTTGTTTTTTTTTGTCCAAAGTTCTACAGGTGTTTCTGCATCTTGTTCTGCTGTCAGAGGAGTTCAATGCAGAACGGTCATTCCTCTATGCCCTCCAAGACCACAGTCATTCAGCTCAACCGTAGAGTCCACAGTAACACTGTTGCCTGCACCGCTCACATCTCCACCGGCATCCACGACCACAACTGCAGCACTCCGGCCACAGAGAGGACCAACCCTCCAGAGGTCACCATCTAACCTGAGCCGGCCCAGCCCAGCAGCCCTGCAGTCATGACATCGAACATAACGTAGACAATGTGGGTGATGGTCAACCCTGCCTTGTCCTGCCTTGTTTCCTGTGCTTGCTTCTTCTGCAGTTGCAACAATTAATTGTTAATTAATTAGAAAAAATGTGGATAGTCAACAATGCATTTCATTGCTGATTAGTGCAGTCTTTTCGCTGTGCATGAAGAACCTTAAGCGATCACACTTTGCATTAATAAAACCACGAAACAAACACACACACTTGAAAAATACCAGAGGCTACAGAACAAGATGGTGGAAAATGGTACACGGCAAGAAGTCTGAAGCACAAGAGCACGATATATTATATGCTTCATATGAGGCTATAAGCATATGGTTCCATGTGGCCAGGCTGCCTCAAACAAAGAGTTCAATTCAGTTTTTCACCAAATGAATTCATAAAATCTAAATTGTGTTCTTTTATTAGAAATACTGATAAAATTGTCCCAACATTTATAAAACGGTCCTGACAGAAAGCGTTGGAAGATATGGATGTTGTCCTACAAGAGAAGGACTGTATAATTAATGTGTGGTGTTACCTTTAAGATGTACACAAGTATACACACGCTAATAGTTAAAAGGTTTGGGATTGGGGGAAAAAACTAAACTTTTCAGTAAGGACTCATTAAAATCGAACAAACTGACATCAAAGACATTTTAAATATTTCTCTCAAAGAAATGCTGATATTTTTATCTGCTAAACATTCAGTTTTGCCATCATAGGAATAAATTACACAAAAAATAACTGTTCTGCTGCTTTTCAAATGTGATCTGCACATTATATTGTAACCTTTGTATAGTATTTGAACATTTTTTGCACAAAATATGAAGCATGCATTACTTTTTTTCCTTTTTCTTTTTTTTTTTTTAAACTTAATTTGCACATTGGGCAAGATGTTAAATATTGGATTAAGAAATGAAATCAATTCTTCAAGTATTTGCAGCCCTACTTTAATTTCTTTTATATACATATACTTATCTTTTGTTGTCTCAAACTGTTTAAAATGATAATTCTCTTATTGTTCATGTTTCATTTGACTTGGTTAAGAGTATTGTATATGATATTATTTGAAGGGTTTGTTGAATGTCAAAATTGTCATTTTCTCTTTGGTGAAGAACACTGATATTGCACAAAAAGGAAAGCAATATTTCCTTTGTGTTAAATGTGTCATACAAACTCCTAAGAAAAAGGTGGTTGAAAAATGTGTTGTTGCATACTACTGAAGCTATTTCATGAATTATATATATTAATTACTTGCGCTTAACAAGAGGATTTGTTCTCAGCTAGAACAAAATTTAACCATTATTTGTGACCCTGGACCACAAAACCAGTCTTAAGTGTCAATGTTTTGAAATTGAGATTTATACATCATCTGAAAGCTGAATAAATAAGCTTCCCATTGATGTATGGTTTGTGAGGATCGGATAATATCTGGCCAAGATACAACCATTTACAAAACTGGAATCTGAGGGTGCAAAAAAAATCTAAATATTGAAGTTGTCCAAATGAAGTTCTTAGCAATGCATATTACTAATCAAAATTTTTTTTAAAAGTTTTAATATATTTACAGTAGGAAATTTACAAAATATCTTCATGGAACATGATCTTAATATCCTAATGATTTTTGGCATAAAAGAAAAATGGATGATTTTGACCCATACAATGTATTTTTGGCTATTGCTACAAATATACCCCAGCGACTTAAGACTGCTTTTGTGGTCCAGGGTCACATGTGTTACCAATACCAAAGAAAGAGCACTCTTATCTGTTCTGTCTTGCCTCAAATCGTCCCATTCCTCCCAGTTATGTTTCATATGGTGAGTTACATTGCTATCTGAGCCCATATCACTGATGTATGGAAAATGATTTTACCATAAAGTAGAGGCACACTGATCCAGATCACTTCACATCTGTGACAATGACAGAGTTTCAGGAACTGCGCAGTAAGTAAGGAACTATTTTTCCAAAGGGGGAACCTTCATCCCAAAAGACTAGACACCTTATGCATAAACCATAGAGATGAACATTTCACTTGGGATCCAGAACAAGGGAATTCTCAGAGGGATTTCCAAAAGTGTGCTTTTGAAATGTGCTGAATGTATCCCTGGGGTTGAATAGTGTCTCTAAGGACTCAATGACACTGTTCAAACTCATCAATAATCTCTCTCGTCGCCATAGTACTGGAAGGACCATGTATAAAGTGCCAAACACACCAAGGGGACCAATGTGAGCATTTCTGCATTTAATTATCTGTTTCTTTGTAAAGGTTAAAAAGAAATTACCCAGAAATTATCTGTAATTGTCATGACATTACAAACTGGATGTTTGCCTGTCGATTTGTTGTGCCATTTGTTGTTCAAGTATAAATGCAGATCAATCGATGAATAGAGCACCACCGAGTGATCTCAGAAGTCAATGAGTTATGAGAACCATGTGTAAAGTTGTCTGTGATTTTTATAAATGGGGGAGGCATAAACAGCCTTAAATGATTGTGAATGGTCTTTTCATAAGATCAGCGTCACATTTTGAATACTAAACCTTTTAAAACAAGTAATTATAGCTGCTTTCCACAGTGTACAAAACATCTAAGCAGCATTACATACTTGACTTGCCACATTATAATTTTTCCCACCCTTGCGAAAGTTAAGTTTAAACTGATTATACCAGTATTACTGCTGGTTGGATCATGTTTGAATTTGATGTGACAAATCAGGGGTGAGCCGTTTACTTTTTATATAGTTTTCTCATTAACTCCATTATTTATTCATTCAGACTGATTTGCGAATGTATAAAGTGTACGAAAACGAGAGGCAACTATAATAAGCCAATCATAGTTCAAATGGAGGCACTGCCTCCTCTTTTCCTCCAATGAATAAAAAGATGCATATAGATGCCACACCACACTTCTCTGTGGCTCTACATCTGCAAGGAAAGTCTGGATGTGTCTGGAATATGACCGGATATCTAACACCTGTTCAACAAGATCTGCAGCTACAGGCATTTACAGTCGTGGCCAAAAGTTTTGAGAATGACACAAATATTAGTTTTCACAAAGTTTGCTGCTAAACTGCTTTTAGATCTTTGTTTCAGTTGTTTCTGTGATGTACTGAAATATAATTACAAGCACTTCATACGTTTCAAAGGCTTTTATCGACAATTACATGACATTTATGCAAAGAGTCAGTATTTGCAGTGTTGGCCCTTCTTTTTCAGGACCTCTGCAATTCGACTGGGCATGCTCTCAATCAACTTCTGGGCCAAATCCTGACTGATAGCAACCCATTCTTTCATAATCACTTCTTGGAGTTTGTCAGAATTAGTGGGTTTTTGTTTGTCCACCCGCCTCTTGAGGATTGACCACAAGTTCTCAATGGGATTAAGATCTGGGGAGTTTCCAGGCCATGGACCCAAAATTTCAACGTTTTGGTCCCCGAGCCACTTAGTTATCACTTTTGCCTTATGGCACGGTGCTCCATCGTGCTGGAAAATGCATTGTTCTTCACCAAACTGTTGTTGGATTGTTGGAAGAAGTTGCTGTTGGAGGGTGTTTTGGTACCATTCTTTATTCATGGCTGTGTTTTTGGGCAAAATTGTGAGTGAGCCCACTCCCTTGGATGAGAAGCAACCCCACACATGAATGGTCTCAGGATGCTTTACTGTTGGCATGACACAGGACTGATGGTAGCGCTCACCTTTTCTTCTCCGGACAAGCCTTTTTCCAGATGCCCCAAACAATCGGAAAGAGGCTTCATCGGAGAATATGACTTTGCCCCAGTCCTCAGCAGTCCATTCGCCATACTTTTTGCAGAAGATCAATCTGTCCCTGATGTTTTTTTTGGAGAGAAGTGGCTTCTTTGCTGCCCTTCTTGACACCAGGCCATCTTCCAAAAGTGCTACCTCACTGTGCATGCAGATGCGCTCACACCTGCCTGCTGCCATTCCTGAGCAAGCTCTGCACTGGTGGCACTCCGATCCCGCAGCTGAATCCTCTTTAGGAGACGATCCTGGCGCTTGCTGGACTTTCTTGGACGCCCTGAAGCCTTCTTAACAAGAATTGAACCTCTTTCCTTGAAGTTCTTGATGATCCTATAAATTGTTGATTTAGGTGCAATCTTAGTAGCCACAATATCCTTGCCTGTGAAGCCATTTTTATGCAACGCAATGATGGCTGCACGCGTTTCTTTGCAGGTCACCATGGTTAACAATGGAAGAACAATGATTTCAAGCATCACCCTCCTTTTAACATGTCAAGTCTGCCATTCTAACCCAATCAGCCTGACATAATGATCTCCAGCCTTGTGCAACATTCTCACCTGAGTTAACAAGACGATTACTGAAATGATCTCAGCAGGTCCTTTAATGACAGCAATGAAATGCAGTGGAAAGTTTTTTTCAGGATTAAGTTAATTTTCATGGCAAAGAAGGACTATGCAATTCATCTGATCACTCTTCATAACATTCTGGAGTATATGCAAATTGCTATTATAAAAACTTAAGCAGCAACTTTTCCAATTTCCAATATTTATGTAATTCTCAAAACTTTTGGCCACGACTGTACTTTCTGGGCCTGAAGCAGTATCAATAATTTCTATAGATCTTACAGTGAACAATTAACCTGTGTGTGTTGCTTCCTTTTTAAATAAACAACCTCATTAGGTTGAATCAAAATATCATAACTGGACCCTCTGGTAAAAATGACAGACTTCTCTGGTAACATGTGTCAGACTTCTCCAATCATTTTAATTCGCAAGCCTGCATTCGGATTTATTTCCGTCCTATTTCCGTTTCGATAATCTGTTACACTTGGATGTACATCACAATATTTAAGATTTGTCTCGACTTTGTTTTATCGCAACTGTAATACATCATAAAGTCAGTGAGATCGTACATGTGGTCAGAGTGATTTTGTTGCTGCTGAAATGTGGGTCAGATTCTCCTTGGCTCTAGTTCAACACAAGCTCCATTGCTGGATGAAAACATGGTGTGTCCATCTGCTCCTCTATCTCCCTGTGGTTTCAGCCAACACAGACTGAGCAGACATCCCACAACCTCCTAACAGAGCTGAAGACATACCTACAAACCCATCATGACAAGTCAATCTGCTAAAGGTCACTTTCCATCATCAAGGTGTTTTCACACCAAAGTGTGGAGCAAAATCAAGTTAATTTGAAGTCAGAGTTCAGTTTGTTAAAGTTTGGCTTTTCCCCCACTGACAGGCATGCTGAATTAGCCATGTACAAAACAATTCTTTTTGTCACATGCCTGACAGCCACAAGTGCCACTTTGTGAGCTGTATATTTTAGTTACAAAACCAAAAAGACAAACATGAGTAGAAATGTGAAGTGGACAATGCATTCCACTTGTAGTGTCTTGAGTTGTCAGCTAGCTGTGTCACTACTGGCATTAATTGTAGTAATCACTTGATGACCAATGTGACAATTGAAAGGCAAATTAAACACTTGTGTTGTCTTCAAGCACAGATTCCTAAAAGTACACCTATTTTCTTTAGAGACAGTAACCAGAAGTGTGCAATTTCTGTATCACCAAAAAAAAAGAATTGCAAACAAATTTGTTGGAACTGTCTAACTGAGATTGAACAACTGACAATTTCACCTCAAATACTGGCAAAAGTTTGGGTTGGGACTGTGAAAGAGGTTTGAAAACAGTCATTATTGTTGCAATTTTACTTGTTATTGTTTGTGCCACTGAAATTGCACCTTTGAGTTTTGCACCAGTAGCACAGAATGTGTGTGTCTCTTACCTATGAACCCTGAGGAGGGCGGGTTGGGCTGGATGTTCTCCAGATTGTTAGCCTGAATCACATCCCATAACTGCCAGATGTATCTCGGGTGCAGGATGTAGAAAGGCTGCGCAGGGAAGTGCATCCTGTGCTTCATATATGGAGTGAACAGGTTGTAGTCTGGATTTGAGTACCACTACAAAAACAAACACACAACAACAACTAAATGAGCAAAGTGGCTCTCAAGGAACTAAATTTGGATTCATTTCAACCAGTAAGGTTGAAATTGAAAGGCTGTCCTTCAGACTGTTAGTCCTGGTTCATTGAGAAAGAATTGTTCAGAAAAAAAGCTTTACAGTCCACTAGAATCATTTATTGCACATGTTCCTGCAGTAACCTCAATGTTACTTAGTAGATACAACAGAAGACCTTCAATCTGTGACCTCTGACACTGTAGTCAAGAATCATTCCTCTACACCAAGGTTTTGTAAAATGGAGTTCATAAAGGTACTGAACAGGGCTGATGAAAAGCTAATAATTTATATACAATATAACATTTTAGCTTTTTTTACCTGCAAAATTTATTTACCTGCATGTCATATGACCATTAACAAACATCGAAGAGCCATTATCATGCAAATATGTTAAATTATTAAAACACTTAAATTATTCAAGTAATCTTCAAGTAGAGGGTAAGTTGTAAACCTGCAAACTAGACTGCTTACTGTTATATATTAGTTATATATTATGAAAATCCAAAGTAAAACTGTCAGCATTAAACTGATCAACACAGACATTTAAAAAAAAAAAAAAAAAAAAAAAAAAACTTGAAGAAATATAATTCCTAGCTTGTATTAAACTAAACCTAAAATTAATTAGCACAAAATGAATTAAATTCTGAAGGAAAACGCTCTTTAACATTTTGTACTTCTGTTCTCTGTACACAAAAAGCAGGTTCATTGTGTTAACTGTACGTTAATTGCATATTGTTCTCAAAATGCTCCACAGCATCACTCGTGTGCTTTATGAGACATACCATTTTATTCTTCAATTGACGAGGAAAAAAAGAGCATAACTATGAAAACAGACAAAATTGACTATAGAAATAACCACTGGCCTTGCACCGTACTTATAGACCCAACTCCTGCCAACATATTGACCTTCCTGTCAAGAAAATTGGCTCTTTATTGAAAGGGAAAGTGAAAGCTCTGCTGTTTAATTGGCTCTCAGGTGGTCCACATGGTCAGACACACATTCTTTCTTCCTTTTCTAAAGACCTGTTATGGAAATGGTGCAATTGTCATGTCTCCTTCACATAATAACAGGGTCATGAGATGGCACGCATCATGAAGGAACATGTTGTTACTCTGTGGGAGTAGTCAGTCAAGGCAAAGCAGCATAGAGATGGCCATCTACTCTGTGTGCATCTCGTGAATGCCCTGTTTCATGTCTACATTAATGGGGGAGGATGGGATTGGGGACATCAGAAATGGTGTTGTAAGGCGGTTTCAATGAGGTAAGGGCACAAAGGACAGATTGAAAGCATTTATAGTAATCCGTTCTGATCTTTTTTTTCCCCTGCTATAGTGGTTTATGATTCACAGCGCTGTGTGAGCAGAAGCACTCAGACCAGACAAATCAGAGTAACCTTGCCGCATGGCGCCTGCACACACTCACAGCACTGCGCTCATCTGAATTGCAAAAGTAACGCGTCACTGCTGTCTGTACATGTACAAGGGAATTTTTTTTTTTTAGAATTTCTAGAGTTGTGATTGCACAGAAGTTTTGAAGACGTCAAAGCACATCTTCAGTGTTAAATTTTTGTTGAGAACAGTTTCATAGGTGAAACCATTGTTCGGTGTGTGTTTAATGTGTTTTTGGGTAGTTAGTACTCACTTTGTGCAGGTTGAGAGTGTATGGAGCAGGATCCCATGCCACCAGCGTTACATTCTTATACAATGAGCTTGTGTTGAACTGATGCTTGGGATTCGCCAGAATCTGCACACAAAACAGACAATGTGTTACACTGAGAAACAAACCAAACTAGTTGAGTGCAACCAACTTCTTGGTTAGGCAGAAAACGTAATAGCATTGATTAACTTAACCAGGCACAATCTGATACGCTTTCCATGAATCAGTTCACACTGAACATGCTGCATACAGTAGCAGCTCCTGACCAGAAATTTAGGTGGGCAGAAGATTCTGGTTAGTATTATAGGCTATATGACTAATGCAGAGTTCACAGAGTTCACACTGCATGGTTTTCAAAGTTGTCGGATCATTGTTGTTTTCACTCTGCACGACTATCTGGGGTAGCATTCAGTTGCTGCTGTGTTCACATTGCACGATGGATCGGCGACTGGAAGGTTACACACTGCCTAACTTTGTAAACAATAGGAAGAATCGCCGACAACTCTGTCTGGTCCACAAAATGCGTTTCATATAACTCCTCCCCGTACGTCCCGCTGCTTTGTATCTTGCTCTCTCATTGGCTGTAGGTCATCGCCGATGTATTTTTCTGACAGTACTCATTTCACACAGCAGGATTTTGAATCGCCGACAGGTCCAGATATTTAGCATGCCAAATATTTCATGGGCGTCAACGATTCTCTCAGATCGCATTTACATTTACATTTATGCATTTAGCAGACGCTTTTATCCAAAGCGACTTACATTGCATTCAAGTTACAGTTCATACATTTTATCAGCTCTTGCTTTCCCTGGGAATTGAACCCATGATCTTGGCGTTGCTAGCACCATGCTCTACTATTTGAGCTACAGGAAAGATCGCATCTTTGATAATTCACACTGCGTGATTGTCACTCGCGTGAACGAGCACCGATTTGCCTCTAATTTTGGGCATTTGTTGGCGATTTCGCAAAACCTTTCGGCGAGTGAAAATTGGGGCTAAAATTGTGCTGTGTGAACTTTGCATTACTTTTGGCAGAAGTCTAGTGTCCTTGCATAATTCACCCAAGGACCACCTTTGGTGGTTCTTTGCCTCCAAGTCATTCATTAAAATCATCTAATGCACAGCTAACCGTGCGTTATCTCGCTTATACCATGGTCATTGGCCATCATTGACAAGTTAAAGCTGTTAATGATGTTTGCAGCACAACATTTTTCTGGAAGAGTAAAAATGACTGTTGCGGCTCAATAGCTCTCGCATTATGCCTGCTTCAAATCAGACACAGAGATGTACTAGTGTGGTAAGATCACATTTATTTGAATGACTCAGTGATCAATCGATCGAGAGAGAGATGACAGTTGGGTGTGTGAATAATTGGTGTCTCTCTACAAACACTGAAGCTGTGAGTTTAGTTACTTCAAAAACCCTTGTTGCGGAGGAATAAAATGTAACGATCCAATATCTAAGCTATTTTATTAATAAAAGTCGCAGGGCAGCCTTGACAATTTTTTGTACTCCTGAATGCTTCTGTGCGTGCGCAGAGCAACTCTCTTTCTCTCTCTCTCTCTGTGTTTGTGTGCATTCATGAAAGTAGCGCATTAATACAGAACGGTGATTAAATGGACTTAGAAATACCTGTGCGTTAAACTGTCAGCCAATCAGAATTGAGTATTCAGACAGACCATGGTAAAATCATTATTATTATTATTATTATTATTATTATTATTATTATTATTGTCATCTTTATTGGTTATTCTTTTGCAGCTGCTTCCCTTTCTGGTATGTAGATATCTTGCATATTCCTCTTTAGTTTAAACACACACTTGTGAATAGCCTGTAAAAAAGGATTTATACTTTTACCAATTTGTTGTGATTTAAAGGTGTGATCAAGTTTTCCTTGGTCTTTGGAGTGTTAGAAGCTGTCCATGCATATATAAGATCCATAAAGTTGCAAAGACTAATGTCTCAAACCCAAAGAGATATTCTTTATAAAAGTTAAGACTCGTCCACGGCTTCCTAAAACGCCTCATTCAAACACTCCTCCACAAATCTACGTCACTATGTTGGAAGATTTGCATAACACCGCCCAAATGTTTACAGAAAGAAAGCAGCCGTAACTTCTATTCTCGCTGTAGTATTGTTACCGCTGCAAATGTCGTGGAGACACTGTGTGTTTCCAAATATGGTAAGGCGCGTAACATTTCCGTCACACGCTTGAGGTATTCGGCCAATCACAACACACTGGCTTGCTGGCCAATCAGAGCACACCGTGGTTTTCAGAACGATGAGCTTTGTAAAAATTGACGCGTTTCAGAAAGGCAGGGCAGAGAGGAGCAACAATAATGTACAGTATGTGGAAAATAATGTGTTTTATGAACCTTAAACCGTGTAAACGCATTGCATTACACCAAATACACAAAACGACGTTATTTTTAGTATCTTCATAGAACCCCTTTACAAATTTGACAATCTTTCAAATAAGTTCTCTGACAGACGACACCATTACACTAAGGATGATCTGTGCTGCTTCCATGTTCACAATCCTGCACGTGACAGTAAAGACAATTTATAATGTTAAAAATTATTTTTCTTTTGATTTTTCTTACAAATAAGTTCTTTTGAACGTTATATTCATCAAGAACCTATGCATGCATCATGGTTTCCACAAAAATACTAATCAGCACAACAGTTTTAAAATTAAGAAAAAGAAGAATAGCTGATTTTACTGTATTTTTGATCAAATAAATGCAACCCTGATGACCAACTTTAAAGGTTTTGGGGTAAGATTTTTAAAAATGTCTTTGAAGGTGCCATAGAATGCATTGATACAATATTTTAAATTGTTCTCTGATATCTACATAGAAGGTATGTGGGTTAGATAAGGGCAAACATTCTCCAGAAACGGTTTTACATGTCCATTTACAACCCTAGGATTTGTCCCTAGAATGAAATGGTCTGTTATAACCTTATTTGGAAGGGTCATGAATAATAATGTTGAGCTCTGCTCTGATTGGCTGTTTCACAGTGCGTCTCATTTCAGTAGCTCACACAGCAGGAAGGAAACAGGGAAAATATATATTTCAATACTTTCTTGCACAGTTATATCAGAGTAATTATACTGTAAATAATTACTCTGCTGTCCTCGCTTGTTTCTTCACAAAACCTGCAGAACTTCTGATGGTTCGGCTGGTGGCTGGCTTAGAACATGGGCGGGTAGATGCAAATGTTGGGGACGTAACTATTAGTGATACCAACTGTAACGTCACAGTCAGTGTTATGTTCTGATTCGCCTATTTTTCAGTGGTCTTTTGCATTCACGAGATTTACATAAGGAGGAGGAAACAATGGTGTTTGAGGCTCACGGTATGTCATTTCCATGTACAGAACTGTTATTCAACTATGCCAAGGTAAATACAGTTTTCCATTCTATGGCAACTTTAAATAGTAGTGCGAGTATGTGGTGGAGGCAAGATTGTCAAAGACTCATGCCCTAAATTCAGTCTGTTCCCCACAACAGCTGCTGTACCACTTCAGAAGACTTGGATCTGGGATGAATCATTTGGACCACTTTCACTGTACCTTTATAGAGCTTATGTGTCCATTTCAAAGCCTAACAGTTCATGGTCACCACCTCTTTTTATGTTCCACAGAACAGCGTCACAAGGGGTTTGAAATGTCATGCAGGTGAGTAAATGACAAAATGTTCTTTTCGGAGTGTACTTTCTCAGACACTACTTTGCAATAAACCACAAAGCATCATTTCTGTTTACACTGATCTGTCCATTCATGAAAACTGACAAAGGACACAGCACATCCTGCAACTTGAACGCAGAGCAGTCTCTGTTCTGCATAGTGTGTTTTTAGTCAGTTTTTTTACCTGGCTTTTGCTTGTGTCCACTAGGACATGATGACTCAGATCTAGCTGAATACACTCACAGCTGGAGGACATGAGCCAGAGGGTGTTCAAATGAGATCTGCTTCAATTATGTGGCTGATTCACAGAAAGTCACACTAATAGCGGTAAGAACTGAAAACATCAAACATCGCTCACCTGAGAGTTGATGATGCGTATTGTGGTTTTATTCCCAACGTCTCTTTCATAACTCTCGGTAGGAGCTGTATTAAAACGCAGCACTGCATCATGGGAGTCTGGAATTACAAAAATCGGAGCTTTAATCACATTGTGCCTTGGAGTCATGATTAAAAAAAAAAAAAAAAAAAAAAAAAAAAATGTGTGAACAAAAGCATTTCACTCCTGCACATCATCAGATAGCAAGACAAAACAACATGAACTAAGAGAAAGAGAAAACAGGCTCCAATCCATTAACAACACCTACATATACAACGAAAAAAAAAAAAAAAAAAGTTTCTCTCTCAATGAATGGCTTTTACCACACGGAGCAAGAACACAAATCGAAAACACATCATGTACATATCAGTGTATTAGAGGAAATGTGAGGGCGCAGTGGTCACTGATCAATAAGAGTGAACAGCATTAGTAAACATGTTCCTCGCACCGCTCAACCCTGTAATCTGTTGTTAGGAACTGTGCAAGCAGCTTGTTTAACAGAAAACAAAGTCAGAAGGTATTTATTGCTGGGTTCACCTCTGGGGGCTTTTTATTGATTGGATATCTCCCATTTAATCTGCCATGAGATTGAGTGACTTTAAAGGTCATGCTGAGTTCACTAAAAAATGAGAACTGCCCTCCACCGTGGCTTTCAAATGTCATTCACATTTCCACCTATTCAATATTGGTGCGTCACATTCAGGTATGACACGGGTGAAAATCAGTGTTTGGAATGAAATGACAATTTACATTTTTTTGGGGTTAATGATGCCTGTATGATGTCCTCTAAATCATTTTTCACTCCCTATCAGTGCATTAGAGCAGGTCCAGTGATTAGGAAGTGGTTAGGCAGGATTTCTCAGTTGCAAAACCTTCAGTTTGTGAATCAGGCTTGTGATTGTGATATAAATGCCAACAGAGAATAACATTTAATGGGAGAAAAAAAACAAACAAACTATTTTAATGTGTAGTTAACTACCGAGTAATATTAGTTGACAACATTTACTCATAGGGTTAAGATTATGATTTCATTTAGGGTTAGTTACTTGTAATTAGGCACAATTCATGGTTATTACTATAGTTAACATGTAACATTTAACAAAAGACACTGTAAAATAAATGTTACCACAGATAATAGTTAAATAAGAATTAAAAAAAAAAAACTCAAAATAAACGACTTAAAAGTAAAAATATGATAAGATTAAATGACAATCTAATTAAAAAAAAAATTAATAGAAATAATCAAATTTATTTGAAAAATAAAAATAAAACAACTACATTTCAATTTATTTAAATTTATAATATAGTATTATGTTTATTTAAATTAATTTAATACACACAGGGATGTTATTTTAGTCAAATTAAGTAATTTTAAAATATCATTCAACATTACAAACTAAAAACAAATGTATTCAGATAATCATGCTGAGGTCTAAAACAACAGTGCTCTCTAGTGGACGAACTGTTTACTGTAATAGAGAGAGAGAACGAGCGAGCGCGAGGGAGGGAGGGAGGGAGAGAGAGAGAGAGAGAGAGAGAGAGAGAGAGAGAACGAGCGAGCGCGCGCGCGCGCGCGCGAGAGAGAGAGAGAGAGAGAGAGAGAGAGAGAGAGAAAATGAAAGAGAAAGAAAATGAAGTCAGTGATGAATAGCCTTTTCCCCCGGACGTGACGTGACAATGACAGATCTTATGAAGGAGGCCCTTCCCCTCCTCATCCATCTCTCCGTTCAGCTGGCATGCCGTTTATTGGCCTTCATCAACCAGCAATATTTTCAAAGCAGTATATTTGAGCTTGACATTGAGCATGTCCCCACTATTCTGACAGGGACATCAATCTCCTGAGAGAATATAATTCACATCAGGAGAGGAAAAGAGCCCACGCATGTGTGTATGAAAGAGAGAAATGGTGAGAAATTATATAGACACAGGATGTGAAAAGAAAATCCAAATGTTAAAAGAACAAAGCCCTCTGAAAATGATGAACAATTATACTATGTTTTATATATTTGTGCTTTGTGGAGAGATATTGCAATACCACTAGGTGGCAGATGAAGACCAACAACTAGGGTACTAACAGTCTCATTGAACCAGACCTTTGACAGCTCAAGGTTTAGTCCACATTGCAGCTTATTCCGGTAAAGTACCACCTACTTAGACTGATAGACATACAACCACAAACACTTTTTTGCACCTCTTGGAGGCAGATGTATTGGAACTAGATGAAACCACAATAAACCACAGATATCAAGGGACGGCCCACAAAGCATTGCTGAGGTACTGCTATTGCTTTACAGGAACATTGTTTTGAACAAAGTATCAGTTTCAAAATCCATACTGACAATAGGAAATACCACATAGCAGGAAAAAGCTAAAGCACTGTGTGGAAAAATACAGAAAAAACAACTGAAATTTCTAAATATTTCAAACAGCTGAAAAAAAACAAACAAACAAAAAAGCCATTTAAAATGCATCCTAATTTCTTTTTATTTTAACATTTTATACAGCAACTGTAAAAGACAATACTAATACTGTGTTTTATGGCTGTCCTCACTTTCAAATGTTAAACAATCAAGCTTTTATTTTGCCGGAAACCCGCAAGAACCCTTTAAAGCTTTTCATGACAACAGTCGATTTATAAACTGGAAGATGGTTGGCACATGACATGTTTTTTTTTTTTATGAGCTCTATAAGTGGACCAAAATCAGAGCCCAAGTAAAGATCGCTTTTGTGTGGAGAAGCTTTTACTGCGGACCAAATCGCTGTGAGACACTGAAAACACTGGACTCAGAAGCTGCTCACGTGTAAAACGCAGCGTCGAGTTTCACTCTAATACATGCTATGCTTAGATTGAATTAAATCGCAACCCTTGCGATTAGATAAGTGAACTAAGCTATATCTCTCAAGTTTTAAAGCAACCACCCTAACAAGCTTTGGCAAACCCAGTGATGTGTTTTTTCTCAGGAGTGCTTGGTGAATTAACCAACAAACCTTACCTAAGGTTGTACCTTACCAACCTGTGTGCTCTGACTTCCACAAGTTGAGTAAAGAAAGTCAACCACATTAGAGCTTGCAGGAAAGAGAAAATACTGCCCATTTTGGTGAGCAATATGCATCAGACATTCAGCAAACGGACTGTGGGTGTCCGTAGGCGTTTTGTCTGAGACTAGGATGGTAGACATATTTAGAGCCAAAAAAAAAGAAACCGCTGAGAGATTGCACAGCATTGCATATATGAGATAGCAGCGGTAATGTGAATCAAAGCTGAAATCTCTCTGGAAAAAACTAACGTGAGAAACTACAAACTACAGTGTTAATAACAGAGTGGCATTTCCCAAACAAAACATTGAGTGAACGGGGTAAAAAAAAAAAAAAAAAAAAAAAAAAAAAAAAAGAAAAGAAAAAACAAAGGCCAATTTTTTTTATGCATAGATGAATGTTCAGGGAAATAATACGGTTTAGATGAGCTGAGCCGGAGACAGGCTTCTCATGGAGAGCTCTGGCAGATCTGCTCTTGGCTGTGCTGTGGATTTGCTGGCTCTCTGGCTCGTCCTTGAGTATATTTGGAGGGCACACTAGGTTGGCATGGCTGATGGGAAATGTTTAGACAAGACAAGCTGAATTTAATAGACAGGCTAAAGGGGCTGTGGAGGAAAAGAACCTGATCAAAACTGGCCTCAGTCTAAATTAAAATTTAAGGAAAATCAATGCAAGACTTATATATTGTGAGTGAAGTAATACTGCTACTCTACAACAACTGTAACAAGCAGTTCAATCAATACAGCTGCGTGCAGCTATTACAGAGTGCAGTACATCAGTGGCATGAACACTATAATGATTTGTTTGGTCTTGGCACACCTTGTTCCAGCAAATAAACAGCCAATATAATGTAAACTCATGAACAACAAAAGGTGCAACTTCAGGATTCCCTCAACGAAGTTTCAAACCTGCAATCTTGAAGACTATTTCTTATAAACACAAAGCTTTTCACTTCACTAGATGTTAATTGATGGACTGGAGTTGTGTGGATTGTGATATTTTTATCAGCTGTTTGGACTCTCATTCTGACGGCACCCATTCACTGTAGAGGATCCAGTGATAAGCAAGTGATGTAATGCTAAATTTCTCCAAATCTGTTCCCTAAGAAGAAACAAAGTCATCTAATCTTGGAAAGCCAGTGAGGGCAAGTCAATTTTCAGCAAATTTTCCTTTTTGGGTGAACTATTGCTTTAATTGTTGTCCATTTTAGTAAAATTGCATCTAATTTTGCTTAACTAAATTCACCCCAATTGACCCTTTGCAAAGAGGTTGATTGACAGTCGATCTGACTAATCATAATGCCAAATTTGCCATTTTAACATCTTTCCGCAGTTTAAATAAAATATGTTCAGATGTTCATTCATGTTTATTTCGTGCTTTAAGTAAATATGAAAAGACGATCGGTTCATGTGTGCCGCTACAGTGATCTGTCACGGCACATTAAAGAGCCACAAAACAGCATTCATTGTTGGAATTTCTTAAATGACAAAATTTGAAAGCTGAGACCTTGTTTCATACCAGAAGTAACCTGCTCTGTCTTGTCTGTCAACGTGTTGTCAGTTTCCTCTTTGCTCCGCAACGTATTTTTCACTGCGTGAGAACATATGTGGTGTTAGAGCGGCATGGCTTGTCGGACATAGCAACAGTAACTAAGGAGGGCGGGTCTTTGCAAAAGGTCAATTAGTACCCCAAATTCCACAATGTATTAATTCATTTTAATTCAAAAAGTCATCCATTCGATCCTTCAGTGAAATGACATCTCTCTGGTGATGAATACCAGATTTGTCCAATAAATTATTCGGCTTATATCAAGTCCCAGTCGTATATAATTTTTTTCTCCTTTTCCGATAATCCGCTAGACTCAAATTTATGTCACAATACAGCAGAAAAATGTCTCCACTCAACATAACTTGAAATACAGTTCAATGGACTAAGAAAAAAAATCTGGCAGAATAAAAACATTAAGAGCTACAGTTATGTCTCACTTTAATAACAGCAAAAAATTTATAATATACACAAATGCTGATAGCTCTATCATAACAATGGCAATAAAATATAAATATTGGAGGAAAGTAAATTGCCCCACAGGGAAATTTAGTGATATTTAGTGCAATTATGAAGTGAGACAGAGAGAGAGGAAGCCCTTGAGTACAAGTACAAATGTAATTAGAATCGTGATAGAAAAGATGATCATTCGAAATCATCTACTCTGCAAATGACTGAATCTATTTGTCTCATCACCACCAAATGCTTTCATGAGACGGCACAGTCACCATTATCCTGAGAAACAACAAAAGCTGTGCCATCACCATGGAAACCCGTCCTCTGTGCCCACTACCGCTCTGCCACCATAGATGCCAAAGCTTGAAGAATCTGGGCTCTTTGTGTGCTCTGTGATACTCGTGGTTATGTAACCGTAAAGGGCATCGGTATCCCACTGACCCTTTCAGAGAAACTGGCATCACCACGGAAACAAAAACCCACAAGTGAAGAGAATGAGAGACAGAACGGTTCCTAAACTCAACCAAAAACAAGGCCTCTCTTCACAGGCCAGTTTCACATCTTTTAGGAGAATCTTCTGGTTTTGAAGCAACTATGATGGAAAAGATAACAAGGAATCCCAAGCATCAATAAAAACAAAACGAAAGAAAACACACAAGGAAATATTAAGCCATTGACAATTTCTCCTTTTTAAAAGTAAAAGACTCACAACCAAAACAGTCTGATACTTGGCAAACATAAACAGCCTACAGTCTGGCTAATGAACTATATTAGAGAGAAAAATTGATCATTCTGATCCACCATTTTATAAAACCAATAAGCAGGGATAAACCACTCTAAAAAATCTGAACGATACTGATAAGCTGTATCAGTGATAAGCATTTCATTTATTATTTAAATGGAAGAGATCATGTAAGGCAGACATCAGATTTTAAAACTATTCTGTATTAAAAAAAATAATAAATAAAATAAAAATAAACCATTTTAATGCTTCAAGTGAATTTAGGCATCACAATATCATAAAGTACAGTATATACACATTAAAACATGCAAAATATTTTTAAATGCATGTTAATATTGAGATTTATTCAATTTATATTTTTAAGGACTGATGGCAAAAGAAACCTAAATGTAACAAACAAACAAATAAAATGATTATATAATAATAATAATAATTATTATTATTATTATTAAATTAGACAAAGATAATAATATTTAGCAAGCTGTCAAATGTGCTTTACACAAAACAAACATTAAAACAAGAATAACCATGCATCATAAAATCAAGTAAAAACTACCCTAAAAATGTCTTATATTGTGCATGCATAACAAAAAGCCACTCAAATTTTCTGATAATTATTTTCAGGTTATTCATACAGCAATAAAATGATTAAGGGTATTGTAGATGGGTTTCCCAAATTAAAATCTTTCATTTTTCAACTTTAACTCACCAATCTCCTTGCCAAGTCCCGAGTGAAGCATGGCTCCAGCAGAGGTGACCACAGCGCAGGTCTGGAAGCCTGGCCCGTAGAGCTGGGTTAAAGGTAAGGCAGGTACAATCTTCTGCCAGCCTAAATTGGAGAAAGGCATTTCGGCCCCATCCAAAGTCCGAACCTTTTCGCCCTTCTTCAGCTCACACAACACCTGTTGGCCGGTCTGTTGCGCCTTCCGGTGCCCCCTGTAGGCCACGCCGTGTTTATTATTATTCAGATAGTCTTTCATAGCTCTCTGCAGGCGAGGACTGAGCATGCCCACGGACAAACTCCCTTTCCACAGGCCGCGCACTACAGATTTTGACCTGGGAACGTAATACTCATCCGGGTCAGAGTCGTCATGTATAGCCGCCTGTTTAGTCTTCCTCCTCCTCCTGCCCTCATCTCCCTCTTCCTCCTCATCATCTTCTTCCCCTCCCACCACCTCTTCCTCATCCTCATCTTCATCCTGTTGAGGTGAATCCTGATTATACTCTTGTCTCTCACGGTTGCGACTAACAGGGGCTGATCGGGAGCCCACGTCTTGGGTGCCGAATGCAGACCATGCCGCCAGGCTCTGAGGGTCGGGATAGGGATAGGCTTCGGCCTCCTGGCTGAGCGGACTGGGCTGGGGGTCAGCGCTGGGGTTTTCCTCCTGGCTTTGTTCCTGTTGGGTGTTGCTGGAGGCAGGGGGGGTTGAGGAGGTGGCAAGCACCAAATGAGTGGCCATAATGGTGCGGGGGTTGCCCTGCAGCGAGGTCAGGCGGCGCGTGTCCGTGTAGGAGAGAGCAGCCACTGAGTGCGGGTCGTCCACTCGGGACTCCATGAAGTAGGAGAGGAACGCCAGGAACAGCAGCACCCAGACCAGCATGAGGCCGAGGGCAAGCCGCCGCCATTGTTTCAGACTGGATTTCATCTTTCAGAAGTCCTCTCGGGCCCGCACGCCGCTGCACTCCAGACCCAACTGGAGAAGGGTCAGCAGGAGGCCTACAACAGGACAAAAATGGTTAACCTCATATCCTCATTCCACAATTTTGGCTACAGATTACTAGCTTTGAAAAGAAATGAATCATATGTTGACCTAATATTCTAAACACAAATTTACATTTTAATTTGATTTCCTACATCAAAATTAAGACATCACCACTCATTAACCTTAAAATGACCTGTCTTAACTTTTGAATTAATTTGTTTCCACAATTTGATTAAACTATATATTAAATCAAGAAAAACAGAAACTACATTCACTATTGTGAAAAAGTTCTTTTTTTGTAACTTGTTTCAAAAAGTGAAACTTGCATATATTCTAGATTCATTACATGTAAAGTAAAACATTTCAAAAGTTTTATTTTGGTTTTAATTTTGATGATCAGAGCTTACAGCTCCTGAAAGCTAAAAATCCAGTATCTCAAAATATTAGATTATTTCCTAAGATCAAAGAAAAAAAAAAAAAAAGGATCTGAAAACAGAAAAAGTTCAAGTTCTTTAAAGTATGTTCATTTATGCACTCAATACTTGGTCGGTGCTCCTTTAGCACAAACTCCAGCATCAGTGAGGTGTGGCATGGAAGCGATCAGCCTGTGGCACTACTGAGGCACTATTGAGCCTTCAGCTCGTCTGGATTGTTGGATCGACTGTTTCTCAGCTTTCTCTTGAAAATATCCCATAGATTCCATATGGGGTTCAGGTCAGGCATGTTGGCTGGCCAATCAAGCACAGTTATATCATGGTCAGCAAATCACTTGGAAGTGGTTTTGGCACTGTGGGCAGGTGCTAAAGTCCTGCTGGAAAAGGAAATCAGCATCTCCATAAAGCTTGTCAACAGTTGGAAGCATAAAGTGCTCCAAAATCCCCTGGTAGACGGCTGCATTGACTTTGGACTTGATAAAACACAATGGACCAACACCAGCAGATGTCATGACACCCCAAATCATCACTGACTTCGAAACTTCATACTGGACTTCAAGCAGCTTGGATTCTGTGCCTCTCCAGTCTTCCTCCAGACTCCAGACCTTGATTTCCACATGAAAAGCCAAATTTATGGCTCGTTTCCACCGAGCAGTACGGTTCAGTACAGTAAGGTACGCAATTATGTCCGTTTTCATTGTCAGAAGTTGTGAATGGTACCAAAATAGTGAGGACTGGGATTGGGAAGCGCTGCCTCAACTCGGCTAGTCCTTCTGACATTTGCCGCTGGCTCTAATATCTCTGTAGTGAAACATGAGATACAATTCGTTTTGAATCTATTATTTGTTCCTGGTCATATCATTTTGGCTGAGCACAAAGTTAAGTTTAACTTTATATATTTATTTTGAACTTTACCGTAGTACAGCACTGACTTTGTAGCATACTTTTGACTGAATTGTTTGCTTGTGTCTTTATTTCCTCTTATATACGCCTCAAACTTTGTACTTATATTTTTATAATGGCTATTATTGTTCATTAAAACAGACATTTAACTAAAAGAGGCAGAGTTGCGCTTATTGTCGCACTTTATCGTTGATCGCTACTTTCTGGTGTACATCACGCCTATCAAGTAAGGGTACTGTTGGCGGTGGAAACGCAAGCTGTATCAGGGTGTTCGGTCCCGATTCGTACCGTACTGTACTGCCCTGACCCATACCACTCTGTGGAAACGAGCCATTACTTTTATCTGAAAAGAAGACTTTGGACCACTGAGCAACAGTCCAGTTCTTTTTCTCCTTAGCCCAGGTAAGATGCTTCTGACGTTGTTTCTGTTTCAGAAATGGCTTGGTAGCCCTTTTCCTGAAGACGTCTGAGCGTGGTGACTCTTGATGCACTGACTCCAGCTTCAGTCCACTCCTTGTGAAGCTCTCCCAAGTGTTTGAAGCTTTGCTTTGCTTGACATTCTCAAGCTTGCGGTCATCCATCCCTGTTTCTTGTGCACCTTTTCCAACCCAACTTCTTCCTTCCAGTCAACTTTGCATTTAATATGCTTTGATACAGCACTCTGTGAACAGCCACCCCTTTCAGTAATGACCTTCTGTTACCACTTTGTGGAGGGTATCAATGATTGTCTTATGGACCACTGCCAAGTCTGCAGTTTTCCCCATTATTGTGGTTTCAAAGAACAAGACATACCAAGAATTTATAATGTAGGGATGGTCACTTACTGAAACTCAAATGTAAATATTCTAATATTTTGAGATACTGGATTTTTGACTTTCATGAGCTGTAAGCTCTAATCTTCAAATTTAAAACAAAAATTTTTTTTTTTGAAATGTTTTACTTTATATTTAATGAATCTAGAATATATGAAAGTTTCAGTTTTTGAAGTTACAAAAAAAAATCTTTTTTCACGATATTCAAATTTTTTGAGATGCACCTGTATCATACATACACATATACAACAGTTCTTTCTGGTCGTCGAATCTGATTGGCTGATATGAGTGCGATATTAGAGTGATATCAGAACTCCAACAGCCGTTTCACAGTTTGTAATTGTATTACTCTGCTTGCGGTACAGTGAGTGTCATGGCGGATGCCCAAATACAATATCATTTTATAAATATTACTGTTTTTGTGTCACAGAATGTAGTTTTAAGAGGATTTTAGGCGAGAATGTACTTATTTATAGTTCTAGTTTGCGGTTTGTTAATAAAGATAACATCTATTTGAAAATTTGCTTCGACGTTTTCGGATTTGTGAGCTCCAGATTGTCAGCGGACGTTCTGCACTCATGAAGCCGCCCGAGAGTACCTCACCTCGGCCAGATCTCCGGGAATTTATCGCTGGCTCGGATGTCTCCATAGTGGTTAAAGATGAGATGTAATTCATTTTGGGTAAATTGTACAGGTAGTCTTTGGTCTCATTAATCTATTATTTGTTCCAGAGAAGATAGTTTTGGCAAAATCTCTTGTTTGTCAATTCAATACTATATATCAGAGTGATGCCTTTGTACTTTTGACTGAATTGCCTAGCAAATTTTTTGATGGCTGGTGTTGTTGTTGTTGTTGTTGTTGTTTATTAAATATTACTCTTCAATAAATAATATTTTATATAAATATTTAATAATAGTGTTTAGTATTGAGAAACGGTGCGTGTTCGTGATGGTGATTTTAGTTACATTATTCCGCCATTAGATGGAGACCACAGGAGACTGTTTTTATGAGCGAGTCAGCCGTAAAAAGACTTTTACTTTGAAAAATAAACAGAAGTTATTTTTAGTTTCAACAACAGCTTGATGCAGCAAACAAATGCCCTGAGCAGCAAAATCACCCTTAACAGATGAAAGGATATTAACGTTACGACAAAGATAACGGTTTCCTCAGCAGATATTCAATCTAATGTTTATTGTGATATGAGAACGATCTGAAGAATGAATGCTGTATCAGAGGCAGGTAATCGCACTCGCTCAGTCCATCTCTCTCTCAATATCTACAATACGTAATACACTGCTTTTAATACAGTAAGCTTTCAATGAAGCAACTCAACATTCCTTCGTTACTAGTTCTAATGTGACGTTTTGGAATTAGTGAGAGGCTTGGGCTCAGGTGTTCAACTGTCAAACTTTGATATGAATCCATGGCGGAAAGAAGTAGTTTGTAAAAAAAAGAGGGTTTTTAAATACACTCTGGTGTTACTTTGTTTATGTATTTACACACTCATGCTGTCGAACTGTTGTATAAATGCAATATCACACTCGTAGACGTGAGATATGGCTGCATATCAGCACGATGTGATTGCCTACAGCCGAATCACAGCTGTGCTGATATACAGCCATATCTCACATCTACTTGTGTGATATTGTATATGTGATATATATATATATATATATATATATATATATATATATATATATATATATATATATATATATATATGCAATATCACACAAGTAGATGTGAGATATGGCTGTATATTGGCTGTACATACATACATACATACATATACCCCATTGTAATCTATACCCATTCAAACGTTGTTATATTTATAAACATTGTTTTGTATCTGATGGAGCAAAGCCATACTGAGTGACAGGTGAGAAAAAAATAATTGTGAGGGAGAAGAAAAAAAACAAAAACAATGTTTACCTGGTACATAAACTTATTTTTATCACTTTAGAGCCAGTTTAGTCCCATGCATTAATATATTAATTATGATTTAATACAGTTATAAAATTTAACTATTGGACAACAATGACAACAATTGGGAGAGTACTTCCACATGTTTTCAAATATCTAATAAATCACAGTTTAGTTTAAAGTGTGCACTTGACAAGCTGCATAGAACAGACACAGTAACCTAGACAGTAATCATTTCTATCAAAAACAGGAAAGACATTCATGACAGCTTTCTCTTTGTACGTCCCTCTGAAACCACTCATGATACACCATTAGCTATCTGTATCGTTTCACTATTCTCCATCTGCAGATCTCAATTTAGACATGAAAACACCTGCTGTCATAACACACTTTCCATCGTCTAAAAAAAAAAAAAAATTGGAACGGAAACCACTGTCATGCATATTTGTCAGTCAGAAAAACAGGCAAGAGTTCTGTAATCAAATTAATAAACTGAATTTGAATACACAATAACATTGTGTGTATATATTCTCTCTCTCTCTCTATATATATATATATATATAGAGAGAGAGAGAGAGAGAGAGAGAGAGAATATATACACACAATGTTATTGTGTATTCAAATATATATATATATATATATATATATATATAGAGAGAGAAAACGAAAATAAACATTTTAAACTTAACTAAATGAATATTGCTTTTTCCACATCTAGTCATATTTTAACCATGTTATTACTATTTAAATTGAATAAATGTAATTTTCACAGTGAACAGATTTATGTTGATTCTAAGCCATTTAAATAAACGCACTTTTGAATAAAATCAAAGATATGTAAATGGGTAATAAAACTATCCTGATTGTAGTGCAGAAGTCTTACCTGTTTCTTACCCATTTCATTTATGCATGACTGACAAATACATACACATCACATTAAGTTTATTGGCTTGTTAAATGTTAATGTGAAAACTATGTAATCAAAATAGATGGAAATTTTACATTCAGTTCAAATACATAACTTTTGGCCGGTTTTGATACAGAGCTGATCATATTTTCTATCCCTTAAACCAACCCCTAAACATAACTCTCACAGAAAGGAAAAAAGTACAAATTCACACACCTCGCTGTAGTTCCTTAAACCCATTTATTCTCAAACAGTTCGTCTGTCCCTGCAAGACAAAAGAAGACAGCAATTAGAGACAATAACAGTCTTTTGAGAGGAAACTTGAATCATCCCAGCATAAGCTGGTTAGCTGGTCTTGGCTGGTTACACAGCCTCCTTCAGCTGGTCATCACAAAGACCAGTTGATTTTTTTTTTTCTTTTTCCGCCCAATGAATGTGACGTCACTCAATAAGCTTCTAACCAAAGATGCTTCTGGATTTCATGAGTCACTTCCATAGAACAAACACTCACAGACTGGACGTGTGGTTTTGGTTTTGTTGTTATGTGCACTTTTGCCAGAAAGGTCTACTTTGAAAGAGGAAGTGAAGTGGATTCCCCAACTTCAGCACACTACAGTGCTGGCTGTGACAATAACACACTGCTGGTGTGGCGGGACAAAATAAATCCTCAGTGGCCATCTCAGTGGAACATCTGGACTCTTCGTCCAACAACAGATCAGTGGATTAGTGAATCTAAAACCCTCTTGCTACAGAAATCAGAAGAGTGCTTGTGAACAATTTCATCATCTTCAACAAAACATTCCGCTGTGGGACTTCAAATGGTCTGCGCTGAGCAAAGCTTCCATTATGCAGGATTCACAGGGTTATTCGCGGGGTGTAGTGTTGAGATTAAAGGACAGCGTGTTGTGTATTTCTCAGAATACTTCCCCCAAAAAAAAAAAAAGGCTCAAACTGCAGGACGTTGAGAAATAGATTTTGTGCACCCATGATATTTATAATCCAAGAGTTCAGACTGACATCATACTCAGAAAACTGACTTATCCATAACGATAATTTGAAGCTTTGTATATCCCAAATCTGGAATTATTCTCACATGTGGAGACTGACTGACTAACTAACCGACCAACTGGCATGACATGGTAGAAACACATGACACAACACACTTCCTGTGCTTTAGACTTCCTCCTCTCTGTTACTCATTCACACACAGACAGAAGAGAAAAAGTGTTCAAAGCAAGGCCCAACCAAGTCATAGCAATAGAAGAACACCAGAAATGAAAAAGCAACAGACCAACACGAAGCACGGTTTTGAATTAACATTTGAAATGATGTAATCCACAAATACTACTACAAAGGTACAGGTATAATTTAAAGTTAGGCCATGTGTTTTTTAGACTCTTTTTACCCAGTGAAATACTGCTGTGGTAGAGAAAAATATTACTGATAAATCCATGTCTGATGATAATCAGTGTATGTTTCCGCATATGTTTTCGTGGAGAGCACAGCAAAGGAAAGACTGAGTGTGACAGGATTTTCACATCAGTGAACAGTGAAAGTGTGACGTCGTGAAAGTACTAAGAGATAAAAGCAAAGGCAGAAAGACATTAACAGATCAATGCTGAAGCGCAGGGTGAAATTAAGGACAAAGTGACTGACACGACACTAAAAATGGTTGAGTCCAAAAATATGCAAATTTGTAATTCTAGGCTTTCAAGCTTTAGAGTTCAGACTCTTATCTGAATATGAGAAACTGAGGTATTGAGAAAATAATAGTTTCGAGTTAACTACATGATCATTTCCTTATTAGAAGTTATACATAAGCCATAACACACAGGATATGGTTTGGATTGATATGGGGGCGGGGGGAAGGTGACCCAATAAAAAAAGTAAACCAAAAAAAGAAAGCGTAACAGACATGGTCTGCTTACCACATTTCCTTTCGCCTGAACCTAAGCTGAAACTGACGGACAAACACACTGTAACAGCAGAAATCTACATAAAACCCCAAGTGCAAGTCGATACGACTGGGCCAAGACACAGTAAAAGAAGCAAATAGACAGAAATAGAGAGACCGTACAAATAGAGGGAAGGACATAACAAGGGGCAACGGCAGTGAAAGAGCAGAGAGAAGCATGGGAGTTACACGGCACATCCGTTACATTATTCATTAGACTCGCAAGACCCATCAAACCGGGTGACTTCCCAGAGCTCTTTCAGGTCATTATGCAAGCCACTCTCTCACACACTAAAATGCACAAGCAAAAAAAAAAAAAAAAAAAAAACACACACACCTTATTCCCTAGAAACATCTGCAGTAGCTTCAGACTAATTAATATCATGTGTAGAACTAGTACAGCACCCATTCTGGACCTGCACTGCAGTTTAGCGTGAAAAACCACTTCACAGCAAAGCTTCATTAGCTGGACCGGTTTCATTTCACAGCTTTAAACAGGTGTCAGACTAAACACAACATCACTGTAATACAGGCCTTTACTTTCTCTTTAAAGCAAATAAATACAAATTTCCAAGAAGAGCATTTCAGTGGATATTTGAACAATAAAGCAAACATTTCATTTTGCAAAGCTCTCTACCACAGAAACTCCAATACCACAGAAATATTCAAATATACAGGTGAAAAAAAAAAAAAAAAAATTCAGAGCTGTGGTCAATATTATCGTTTCATTAGCATTAAACAGCTTAATAGACAGCGGCAGGTCAATTAGGCCTAAAGCACAAATAAGCTCAGAGATGCAATATTTTGTTGTCCTGCCTGTTTACTATGCATTCACCAAGACAAAGTGACTGTTTACATTATTTCAGGAAGTTATTTTATTTATTTATTTTTAATACATACATTTTTTTTGTGGTGTTTAATAAAATTTGATATAACTACAGAAGTATGACTGATCTAAACTGGCATAGTTTGACATTTGAGCTTGAACACCTCGAATAGAACACACTATAAACATGTTTGCCGACAGAATCGCAAAGTAGACCAAGCAAATCAACGAGTGAATTATCCACTGATTTAAAACGTATCTATTGGACATGATTCGAGTTAAACACACAAAAGCAGGCACACAAACAGTTTGTTAATGTTATTTCTGTTTTGTTCTGTGTGCGTTAAATTACATTTGGATATAAATAGTCCTTTTCCTGACATAAATGTAAAACACTGAGCCGCTACAACGAGCGTCCTGCGAATCACCTTTATGAGATTGTCTGGGTCTGGAGTCGTCAAACATCTGACTTTAATTTGGTTAGGTTGAGATTCCTCTGCAGTTGTTGCATGTTGTAAAAAACAAGAAATATCCATTTACGCCATGCAACTGGCGAGCAGTAGGCCTATCTATTATCCGCCAAAACTTCTTACGCAAATGAGATTGGGGAAGCCATTATTAAGTTTGATTATTTTTATTAATTTATTTACAAAATAAATTGAAATATATTAAAAATAACTACATTGTGCGCATATTTACTTTTGAGTTGAAAACATTATTAATTAACAAATATTTAGTAAAATCTTTCAATCGTTTGGGGGGGGGGGGGGCTCTGCATATGAGTTAACTGATGTTAACTAAATTTCCAGTTAATACATGTTTAATGTTAAATGATTAGAACCTTCTCTTCCTCAGAAGTCATGAAACCCTTTCCATTTAATGGTGATAACAGTATTTGTTTTTATATCAGCCAAGCAAGCAAAATATCCTTGATTGGATCTAATCAAATAATATAAGTGGTTGACGTTTGACACCCATTTGACCAACATTTGACTACCCGTATCAACGCTACTGATTTACATATCAACATACACTATATTGCCAAAAGTATTGGGTCGCCCCCTTCTAATGAACAGGTTTGACTACTTTAGTCATTTCTATGAGTACAAATCTTAATGTTAAAGCATATAATGATATTCTAGGAAATTGTGTGCTTCTAATTTTATAGCAATGGTTTGGACAAAACCCTTTTCTATTCTAACATGACATTGTCTCTGTGTATAAGGCTCGGTTCAAAAAGACATGATTGATTGAGTCAGTGTGGAAGAATTTGACTGGTCTGCAGAAAGCCAAGTCCCAATCCCAGTTGAACACTGGCTCTGGTGTGACTGTAAATGCAGATCTTGAGCCAAAAACTCATCACTAAACACCAATCACTTGTACATATGGGTACAGTCATTTTAGACACGTCCAAAACTGTTGCAACAGAGATGGAAATACAGTTTTTAAATACATGAATTATGTTCCCGTCGTTGTTGCCACAGTTTTTTTAGTGTCTTTTTCTGTTCTAAAGAAGGAGGTGTCCCAATATTTTTGTCTATATAGTGTATGTACAAGTCATTTGTTGGCAAGTCATTTGAGTTTTTGGCTCAAGGCCTGCATTTACAGTCATACCAGAGGTGTTAAACTGGGATTAGGACTTGGTTTTATGCAGACCATTCAAGTTCTTCCACACTGACTGAATCAATCATTTTCTTTTTGAACCTTGCCTTATACACAGAGGCATTGTCATGTTAGAATAGAAAAGGGTTCTGTCCAAACTGTTGCTATAATTTTAGAAGCACACAATTTCCTAGAATATCATTATATGCTTTAACATACAAATTTGTACTCATAGAAATTACTAAAGTAGTCAAACCTCTTCATGCTCTGTTAACTATGGTTTCACTAATAATAAACATATTGCATAAAGCATCCATATTTGTCCATGCCCATGTCAATTGGAGTATTAAAAACTTGAAAAATATTAATTTAAGGTACATTTAGAACAGATAAAAATGTGCGATTAAATTGCGATTAATCGCGAGTTAACTCATGACAGTCATGCGATTAATCGCGATTAAATATTTTAATCGATTGACAGCCCTAATATATATATATGACCATATCACCCTATATATTGAATATAAACACTATTGTTACTGTGCTAAAAATACCATGCTAATATTAATACATTTCATTTCACTTGATGGGCCCAGTGAATGTGTTGGCAGGGCATTAAAGCTACAGTAGCAAAAACGGTCTGTTTCATTCTGAGTGTCAGAGAGCCAGAGCAAATCGCACTTCTGGCGGTCCCACAGAAATCTGTTAGACCATTTTATTCTCCCACGCTGACAAACCCACAAGCGTTTCATCAATTTCACCAAAGACAACGTTTGCACTCGAGGCTTGTTCTGTCCTTGTGGAGGGCAATCAATATACAAGACGAGAAGCAAAAGTGAGAACAGAAGAGATAAGAAAGGGATTTCTGAGAAGACAACCTTGAGACTGCTGGTCTCAATTCAGCCCGTCTCTGGGTGACCCTGTTTCGCGTTTACAGTGCTCTCCATTATGGATGACCAGGCAAGTGCCCTCTGAAAGCCTCCCCGCCGCAGTGCAGCGATGAGGGGAAATCAACACAGAGGTCATTTGACTGCATGTACATGGAGAGTGGATTGATGAGCAAACACATGCTCACCGCTACATACTGAACCCATTACCCTGAACCCTTCATCTACATTGCTAATGCACTCTGGTAACCCAATCCACCGCCAGGCATTTCTACAGTCGCGCAGGATTCTTGACGTCATCAAATCCATAGTCTTCTTCAAAAGCACAGCCATGGCATTAACCCGAGCCACGCGGTCCGCCGACATCCCCTCCAACACCGGTGGAGAAAGAAATCTCACCTGCGCCTCTGATCTGGCGTCCATTTAGCACTGCACAAATGCACATGAGCTGTACAAATGTGCTGCCTTCACCCAGCTGGAAAAATGTCTTAAATAAACCAACACAGATTTCACCAGCAACCAGAAATAAAGCCACCATCTGGACCATGTCCCTGAGAAAGAACAGAGACAGGCAGAGGAAAGGACAAAGACGACAGCAAAGAAGGAAGGTGTTGAAGAGAGGTTCCTCTGAATCATTGGTGTGTGGGCAATTAACTAACTAACTAACTAACTAACTAACTAACTAACTAAATCAATCAGTCAAGCTATTTTACAGTGCTGAATAAACTGGAAAAAAAAAAATGGCACAGTGTTCACAGAGCGAGCTGCTGTTTAAATTAAAGCATTTTGCATTAAACGCTTCAAAGACCCTCATAAGCATGAAGTTTCATGTGGGTTGCCATGTCAGGTGCTTTGACAGATTGTTTTTGCCCTTTAATGGAGTGAGAGATGTTTTCATAACCCATAACTGTAGCTCATTTCACAAAACAGTAAGTCACAGAAAAACGTCTTGACAGAGTGAGCAAGCGCTCATGCACATCAAGCAGACGGAGCGCAACAGACAATGTCCAACACTAACAGTGCAGCAGGACAACAATTTTGAAATAAATATATTCATTACAATTAAATATTTGTTGTTGGATGCTACATTGGATGAAAGTAATAATGAGAAAAACAAATGACAGTAACAAGTTTAAAGGAGGGAATGTTTTAAAGGTGTACATCCACATGCACTACTGTAAGTTTCAATTAAAAAACAAACAAAAAAAAAAGTAAATATTTTAATTCAAAATAACTTTTATATTTTAATAAATGTAACAACGAAATGTATTTTTGATGGTAAAGCTATACCATATCATCTATACCAGATAAGCTGATTTGCTGCTCAAGAAATATTTGTTATGATCAATGTTGAAAACATATATATTTGCATTAAAATTGCTTAAAACTGTGGAAACGTGATACATTTTATTTCAAGATTCTTTGATGAATAGATTTTTTTTTTTAGAAAAAGCATACATTAAATAGAAATCTTTTGCAACATTACAAATGTCTTCACTATTACTTTTTCATTTGCTGCTTCTTTGCTAAAAAGTATTAACACTCCAGTGTTATTTTAGTTTCATTGAGATACTATTATAGTTTTCACAAATATTTTTTCATATTTTTATTATATTTGCTTTATATATTTCCTATATTGTAATTAAAAATGACCAAAATGCACAACAAAATTATGAAAACAACATTATTATTATTATTATTATTATTATTATTATTATTATTATTATTATTATTATTATTATCATCATCATCATCATTATTAGTTTTATTTTAGTTGACACTTATTCCAAGTAACAAATGTTTTAGGTTTTAGTTTTAGGAAACTATAATTATCCCCACACACACACACACACACACAAGAAAATCTAATTATCCAAAATAGTGACTTTATTTAGATGCATTAATTTGGCACACTAATGGATTGTTAAGAGTTGTTTGTTGGAGCTCAGATTGTGGGCACACATAAACAGTCACTAGTGGCTCAAAACTGAAACCATTAATGGAAGAGGAAAATGGGAATGGTAGACACGAATGCGTGGTGTGAAAGCACTCATTTGAAATGATGGGAAAAGGCCAGCTTGTAAAAGTTCTGGTTGAATTCACACCTCCCTTAGCAACAAGCCCCGTTCCCACACATCCATTATTCATAGATTTCGGTCTGATGCCTCTCCAAACGTTTAACGGAATAATCTACGTAATCTAACAGAATAATATAAACTCAGCTGTTGGCAGGCTTTCGTAACTGCTAAGCACCTTTAATTTAGACCCTGTCATGCACTTTAAAGTAAGATAAAGAATCATTTCTTCACACGTATGCTTAAAGGCTGCGTGCCGGAGGACGTTCAGGAGGATATTGCTCTTCATCCATTTTGTCACAGGATTGTGAAGCAACCATTTAAATAGCTAATGTGCGAGCCTAGCCGGCACGCATCACAGGACGCTTCAGAGATGGAGGATACGGGCTGCCAGGGGCGTAAACATCCTATTTGCTTTTAGAAGGTAATTAGAAAGCACTCTCTGAAGGTATGAGACCACGAGCAATCTGATTATATAACAACAATACCTGGATGCATTGTTTTAAAAGGATGTCGACCTTGAGAAATGAGCATCCAGATGAAATGTAATGGATCTCATTTGGACCGTGCTTTTTTACGAGATGCTTTGCGTATTTACTATGTAATGGATCTCATTTGGACGGCACCACTTTACGAGATGGCATACTTATTTACAGGCAGTCAATTCTACCCGCACGAGAACAAAACGCATAACAGGGAAATAATTGGGTTCTACGACAGAAAGAAAATGCTTTATAACACATACTTGTGCGTCTGATCAGTCTAGACTTTGTGAAAAGTGTTTCAAAAGCAGCAAGCGTTTATAACATGATTGACATTTATTTTCGCAGATGGCTTTATGAAAACAAATGGAAGATTTCAGAAAACCAGAGAAAGTCAAATATCTGATGTTTCCAAACGTGACGCACAATTTCACCAACTGTATGTAGCCAATTCTAAGGAAAACGAGTGGGTGGGTGGATGTGCAGATGTCTGATAAAATACAGCTGATTGCCATATTGTGAAACCCGAAAGCAACATTTGCCACTTTTGAAACTTTTAAGCAAAGTTGTCATAGTAACAACTTTGAAGATAGTTGCTATCCATTTCTTGATTCTTTTCTCTAATCTGTTTGTACCATCTTGGTGCTCGACAGCGCGAGCATTTCTCATGCATTTGCAACTTTAAAAAAAAAAAAAAAAAAAAAAACGACTGTAACTGTAAAATATATTCAGGAGCAAGGGTGCAAATAAGTCATTTTATGACATTTAAGGCATTTTATTGTATAGCAAACGTCTTGCATTAAAAGGTCTTAATTTTGGGGATGGAAAAATAGAAGCGTGAAATAGTCTGATGGAGTTATCAAACTTCAAAAGCAATGATTTCATTAAATATGAGAGCTGCACTTCAAAGTAAAACTGTTCTGTTCTACAGACTCATGGTTCAGAGCAGTTTGCAATCAATGAATAACATGCACTCATGACAAGCAATGCTTAATGTTGTTACTATGCTCTGCTGTTAGTGAATTATGAGTGAGTGTTTATGGTGTTTTATTGTAATGTTGTATATTTGTTGTTAGAGTGCATATTTCAGCTTATCTTCTATCCCTTATCTGTTTGAAAGGGCAGCCAGCAAGACGTTTGAAAAGAATCTCAGTGTATGCATACATTACATACACATTTCGAAACAGAAATATTTAAAAACCTAGTGTACTTTTTGTATTATACGAAATTGAATAATTTTGCTTGTAAATGTCTCCTATCCCTTCATTAAAGAGAAACACGCTATTCGCTACAAAGCTTGCTTCTAAATTTTTAACTTAGGACTATATGTGCTCCTTTTGGAAAAGTAAGCATCAAGCCCTGCATCTAAACCACTGAGAATCCGGAAGAGAATTGTACAGTGTTCTCTTTTTTAGTATGAGTTTCACATATTCATAACTTTACATAACTCTCCCATAAACATTGCTAAGTCAGGGTCAAAAGGGGTCTGCAAAAGCCAGGTTCTTGTGGATATTTCACAGTCAAATTAATGTGACTTAACAACAGCAGATCACTTAAGTGCAATAATAATAAAAAAAAAAAAAAAAAAAAAAAAAAAAAAAGATGTTGCATCATACAACCTACAGCAATCACATCTGAAGTGCACAGATGACAGGTGCATAGGATGTGATTTGGCTGTGATTTTAAACTATAAAGGCACCCAGTGAGAAAGTAAGATTAAAAGTTTCTCATATAGGCTATACAGTACTTCTACAAAAAATTACATACAATTAAAAATAAAACAAACGTTTTAATCAGTGCAACTGCTTTATGTGTTGTGACTGATCTTCAAAAGGACAAATGCCCATAGTCGTGGCCAATTAGGCTACAGTTTAAATTTAAATAAGCAGCTTTTGTTGGTTGTTTTAAATAAAGTAAATATGTATTTAAATGTTTGTTTTACATGCATATCTACACATTAAATAACCACCTTGAAATGCCATGTATTATGCCAAATTATTATTTTCAGTTTAGCTGGGAATGGAAAGTTAACCAATAATATCTGCATATCTTAATACTTAAAATAATTACCACTTGTCATTTGATCCTTTGTAATGTTTACAAATATTTACTTTTGTAGAAAAAAAACAAAAAATTTAATGACACTTAGGCCACATCCACACAAAGCCAGAGCTTTCCCTATCCGATCTTTTTTTTAAATTTTTTATCTTGTCTCAAGAATCACACGAAAACACGAAACCGACACAAAACGATGTAGTATGTATGCCAGACCAGTATGTGGCGCTGTAATTCTGCCAAAGAGATGCACTAAAAACAGAGAAGACGACTTGGACTATGCACATAAATCTTGCACGCTGTATAAAAACGAACATGGAACAATATATTTATTGATCTCTGTTAATGTTAGTTAATAAAAAGACAATCATTCAGTGTTTGTTCATGTTGTTGGTGCCGTTACGTGACACGGTGGTGTCTAACTAGGGGTGAGACGTGGGGTGATGACTTCATCGTTTCACAAAATATACGGATTGGCTGTACATACTGAAAACGACACCCTTGCGTTTTTGATTTATCCACTCTGGGACCCGGTTTAAAAAAAAAAAAATAAAATAAAAAAAAATAAAAAAAAAAAAAAAATAGCGGTTTCACTCTTCCAAAACCCCAGATTCATCTGGACAAAACGCCTATACGATACAATTTTTTTTTGGCGTATACAGCTAATCGCGTCTCCGTGTGAACGGGGCCTTAATCATCAAAATACTAATTACAGCCCAAGTCACCGTTATGAGTAAAACAATGAAATGAGCAGAACATCAATGCAGAGGTCTTTGCTTGACATGTTGCAGCACTAAAGGAGCAACACTTTCATTAGAGAGCTGTAATTCATACACCGCATTGATCCGTCTGCAGTTTATGATGACGGAAACACGAGCACCTTCAAATCAGAGTCAAAATGAGCCAAACACTTGAGCGATTCAATACCTCAGCGGAAAAAGGGAAAAGAGGGAGAAGAATGTGAGGCTGACGAGAACCTGAGTGAAAAGAAAATCGATCCAGAAACGAATGCCTAATTAAAGAAATATTTCAGCCACAAACGAAAATTGTCAATTTACTCCCACGTTTTTCAAAACCTGTAAAACTTTTTGTTGCTTTTTCATACAATGAAAGTGAATGAGGACCGGAGCTCTCAAGCAAGACTTCCAGACATTCAGGTCACCATTCACTTTGATTATTATGGAAAAGAGCAGCATGAACATTCTTCAAAACATCTCCTTTTGTGTTCCACGGAAGAAAACACGGGTTGAAAGTCTTGCAGGCGAGTAAAATGACAGATTAGATATTTAGGTCAAATAACTCCTTTGAGCCAAGACGAGAGTTCATCTTTTCTTTTGTTTGAGTAATCACCTACATATAAAAGGATGAGAAGGAACACAATCACGCTGCTATTGAATCTCCCACCACATGCTCCCCTCTTTCCCGAGGCCCTGTGGAACATGAGAGCCGACTCATAATTGCACACAGTGTCACTCAAGAACCCTCGAATGAGGAATGATTCATGTTCATGCGTAATTTAACACCATAAAAAGAGAAGGGAAAAAAACAACAACTTGATAACAAAAAGCACCACTCACCACTGTTTTTTGATGTGCGTCTTGCAGGTGTGTTAGTGCCGTGGAGTGGAACGTTTAAGTTGCGGTGCCTGCCAACAAATTCGCTTATATATACACACACACACACACACTGCTCCTAACCTCTGCTGCAGCTGATCCAGAGAGCCTCACAGGCCCTGGGAAAAGAGGGCAGGACAGGACCCCCATGAAGTCGAGTCAAAGGGGCTTTAAACACTGAACACGGACAGCTGTGAAGCGTTCCGCTCCCATTCCTTCCTCTCGTTTCTCCTCTATCTGTCTGAGAGTGAGGGATCTCTGGTTTCAGCACTATTTTTGATCAGGACTAAATCATCACATTTAAATAAGTCTGGGTCGGCTCTCGACTTCTGATCCTCATATTTAACTTGAATAGAAGCCTGAACAGGAAGGGCTGCTATAATCACCATAAACAGCAGTGTGACCTAAAGGTTGGCAGTAAAACTAGAACCCCGACATCTGAACATACAGATCTGTTCCAAAACCTAGTGAGCCTATGTAGGCAACATTAAAGGCATCCTATAGGTAAATACTGAAAAAAAAAAAAACACTTAAAGGGATAGTTCACCTAAAAATAGAAGTTCTGTCATTATTAGTCATTTAATCACATGTCATTTCA
>JAFVLL020038600.1:76922-120511 GCA_021397915.2 Tor tambroides
GTATCCTTTTGTTTACTATATTTATTTGTTTGGCCAGTGTCATTGTGGGTTTTGGTTCTTTTGCTGTTTTAGGCTGTAAGGACCTTTGAAATAACGTAAATCATTTGGCGAAGTGATATGGACATGTAATGCGGTGCCTGGAACTACGTTCGCCGTGCGTTTCCCTGAAAATAATTGCACACCTTAGAACGTTCGTCAGCCAATCAGATTCAAGCATTCAACGGCCCCGTAGTATAATATAATGTAATGTAATGTAATGAGCACACGTAGTTGTTGTCTATGTAGAGCAGGGCTCTGTAACTCCAGTCTCCTGCTGAGTCTAGCATGAATCTTAATGACACACCCCTGAACAAGCTAATCAGAATTACTTTCACATTACAGACAGGTGTGTTTAATTAGAGTGAGAGTCTACAGGACACCAGCCCCCCATCCCCCCATCCCCCCAGGACTGGATTTGAAGAGCCCTGATGCAGTGCTCTAGATCAAACACTTACTTGGTTTTCCTTTAGTTAGGCGGTGCCTTTGAAGGCAGCTACCTATCTAGGCAGTAGGCAGTCCACTAGGTTTTGGAACAGAGCTAGTATCTGTGTGTGTGCCAAGTTGGCGCTCAACACGAGGTATTGCACTAACCCTGCAGGCGACCGTTTCGGCCCTCATTCCAGCCATCTTGCAGGCTGTCAGTCATACACGCGCTCACACACACACACACACACACACACAGCAAAGCTCCCTGCCTGGTTTTAAACCAAGTCTTCCATAAGGGCTCTCCTCAGAGTGACGCACAAGCACAGCAACTATCTCAGAGGAAAGAAAGCAAACAGCTTTGGATCATGTCAGAGCAGAGAAAAAGAAAAATGTCTCCCTCTTGGGACATTTGAAAGGAAAAAAAAAAAAGCTATACAGAGTCTCCTGTATAGGCTCGTTTTGATGATATAGCTGCAAATTTATCATTTCCACAACTGAAAACAGAGCGCACGGGATCTCTGGGTATTTAATATTTCAAATCATTTTAACTTGACGCAGTCTTAATGTGTAGCTCATGATGTAAGGCTACATCCACACGAAGCCAGAGCTTTCCCCATCCAATCTTATTTTCCCCCCTCATCTTAAGAAATATCTTAATACACACGAAACCGACACAAAACGATGTAGTATACATGCCAGACCAGCATGTGGCGCTGTAATTCTGCCACAGATATACAATAAAAACGGCATGGAACACTACATTTATTAATCTGTGTTAATGTTACTTAATAAAAAGACAATCATTCAGTGTTTGTTGATGTTTTTGCTGTTACGTGACTGTAGCGGTGTCTGACTAGGGTCGAGACGTGGGCTGATGACATCATTGTTTCACAAAATATACGGATTGGCCGTACACACGAAAACGCAAGGGTGTCATTTTCAGATTTATCCACTCTGGGACCCAGTTTCAAAAAAAAAAATAGCGGTTTCACTCTCCTGAAACGCCGGATTTGTCTGGACCAAACGCCTATACGATGCAAAACTAATGCATATACAGCTAATCGCGTCTCCGTGTGGACGGGGCACAAGTGCAAATGAACCCTTTCTCATTGGTTGATTTTGGAGATGAACAACATATTGTTACAACTTGTTTTTTTGAAATAATAAAAAAAAAAAAAAAAATCTGTACACTGTTATTCTCCCTTAATTCAAAAAAAGTTGAAAGTGGCAACGTTTCGGTCAAAGACCTTTGTCAGGCAAACACACACAACACAAACACGTGTGTTTGCCTGATAAAGGTCTTTGACCGAAACGTTGCCACTTGTGTTGTAAAATTGCAAGTTTTATAACAATACAATCTGTATGGTAGAAATAAGAGAAACGCACACCAAACACCAAACAAACAGAGAGCAAAGCTTGTTCAGGTGAAGATGGAAGAATTACAGGGTCTGCACACACACACACCTGTACTCATACCGAGCTCCATCTGTTCCACAGGAAACGTGGATGAACTCTGACCCTGAGGAGTGGCGGTTTAGAAAGCCGCTGTGTACCTGGGCACAGGATGACGTCTGGTATTCAAACGGGAGGAGACAGACAGTCTCCCAACTGTTCTGATGAACAGAAGCCAATTCTCACATACATGACCATTGGCAATCACACCCAAATTGCCACCCACAAATACACCACAGTCCACTACTATAATATATGAATACACACTCGCATGAATACACATGCAGGGCAGATCGAGGGCTTATCCACCACCTGGTATAACTAAAGGGATAATTCACCCAAAAATAATCATTTACTTACCCTCTTGTCGTTCCAAACCTGACTGACTCCTGCAGGTCACAAAAGATGATATTTCAGACAATGCAAGCCAATGAAAATCAATGTCATTTAGACCCCAAAGTTCTTCAAAATGTGTTCTTTTGTGTCCCACAAAAGAAACTCATACAGCCTAGCAACATGAGGGTGAGAGTATAGTATAGTGTTTTTTTGTTGTTGTTGATTTCAAACTACAGTTCAAAAGCTTGGCATCAATAAAATTCTGTTTTAGAAAGAAATAAACACTTATTCATCAAGTATTCACTTTAGATAATTACAAAAGATATTAAATAATAGCCGTTCTTTTGAACTTTATATAAGAATCAAGAAAAACAAACAATGACCCCTTTTTAAATATCTTTTTAATATATGAAAATAGAAAACAGTTATTTTTAAATTGTAATACTCCACAATATTACTGTTTAACTATTTTTGAGCATGCAAAATTCATAAAAGACACTTCAATGGGCCTAATGTCACACTCTACAGCATCTAAAAAACAAACCAAAAAAACAAAAAAAAACAAAAAAAACAATTCTACATATAAATACATGCAAAAATATATAATCTGCTACATTTTTCAGTTTGGATTTTTTGTAATCCAGCTAAGAGACCACACCAATCTTCTGTTGCTCATACATCTTGATACAATGTTATGTGATATATAAATTCGCACGGCAGAGTTCACCAAACGTGAACATTGGAACACAATCCTGTGTTCCTGTGTCCCACATCCACATGCATATGAATGGAAGTCAATGGAACAAAAGTGTATAGTGTGAAGGAACTAAATAAGCACTACAAACTATATTTCACCGATCCCAAAATTTTGAACACCAGTGTGCATTAGTGTGCACACACACGACACTCACTGCTGCACACAAACAGCGTGATGCAACCACAACGACAGCCATTTGCAACAAATGAGTAGGTAGCATATTTCACAATTTTCCATTCTCCACTGCGCATCCTTGATTTCTTCACATTCAAGATAAGGTTGAATCGTGACCACAACACACTCGCTTCATAGAGGGGAAACAGGAGTAAAATGACATGCAGTAAGGGATTTTCTAGATAATGCAAGCAGAAAAGCAGCAGGGATATCAGAGGAACACTTTACAAGTGAAAACGGTGCGAATTATATGCAAGGATAAAAATGTGCAAATCAGACAGATTGTTCACATATTGAGGCAGGGAATGTATTGTACAACTGACGGCTGATGGAACAAAGAATTTCCTGTCTCTTTTCATGCATGGTGCAATCAGTTTGTTGCTGAATGTGCTCTTTTGTCTGAGCTGTGTGCCAAGTAAAGGGTGGCATTCATGCTACACGATGGAGTACAGAGAGAGCTCTCCTTCAGCAATCTCCTTCAACGTGCCAAGGCAGTGTCTGATAACAGAGCCAGACTTCCTGATGACTGTGTTAAACTTTATTTAGGTCTCTTTCATACTGCTGACCAAACACACTGTGGTAAAGATGATGGCATTGGCCACAACAGACTAGTCAAACACTTACATCAGCACAGACTGCAAATACACTGTTAAAAAAAAAAAAAAAAAAAAAAAAAAGTTGAGAGAACTTAAACGTATAAGGCAACCAGCTTCAGCAGATTTTTGAGTTCTCAACTTATTTTTGTAGGAGACTTTTGAGTTCTCTCAACTTTGTGTTGTATAAACTTAAAAGGACAAGTTGAGAAAAGCTGGAGCTGAAGCTGGTCGCCTTAAACGTTCAAGTTCTCTCAACTTTTGATCTTTTACAGCACTGTAAAAAAAAAATAAACAAAAGTTGAGCAAACTTAAAAAGTTTAAGGAAACCCTTTTTGTTTTGTACCACTGTTCCACAAAATAAAACTCAAACAATTGTTAACAAAAAAAGTATAAGGAAACCAGCTTCAGCAGATTTGTGAGTTCTCTCAACTTGTTGTTTTAAGTTTATACAACAAAAAGGTTGAGAAAACTCAAATGTTCAAATGTTAAGTTTGCTCAACTTTATTTTTTACAGTGTAGTCAAAGCTTTCACAGGAAGTATCGACACCTCAGACTCTTCGTTTTGGCTTCAGTGTAAAGGAAGTCCAAATGCACTTCTACAGTAACGCATAGAAGATTACTGGTTAGATAATTCACGTTATCACAAAGCAAGAGTTAATTATTAGTCATGACTGCACATATCATGATTGATCATGTCATACACATCCGTTTAAAAAAGTTTGAGGTTAGGTTCTAGCTAATCAGGTCCTTCAGGCTTATTTGAAAACTACATGGTATGAGTGTTGGAGCAGGGTTGGAACTAAACTCTGCAGGGCTGTGGCCCTCTAGGAACTGATTTTGACACCCCTGGCCTAATAGATGTGTACACTGAAAACTATTTGAACTTTATTAAAACTATTTGCACTGATTTATTGTGTTTGATATATTTTGTTAATTTGTGCAGCCGCTTGGAGTCTTTTTAAATGTCAGCAAGCTGAAAAAATTAAAACCAAAGTTTTTTTGAGATAATGTAATCTTGTTAAAATTGATTTCATAAAATTGGTATCAAAAAAAAAGTATCGTTCAGGAAACAGTATCGAAGTCAAGCTATCGGTATCGAAAATTTTTGAACGATACCAGCCCTATGCTAAAAGAAATATTTCTTGTTATTATCAATGTTGAAAATGGTTATATACTGTACACTGCTTCAGACAGCAGTGTTAAGACAGCTGCAGACACATTTTAATAATTAATTATGGCTTTACAGCAATAATAAATGTTGTATGAAGTGGTAGCATGAATAATGAAGTAATTATGGTATTTTGGAATTAACTATGGTTGCCATGGTGAATATCTTGAAGGGCATTTAGTGCAACTAAATAGAAAACAAGTCTTGATCAATTCAATTACATTTCTGTGGCATTTTAATTCCATTCTAGATTGTTTTGGCAAAACCTGCTACTGCTCTCAAATATATATATAAATTGTGACATAGGCAAAATAAATTTTTGCTGTTGGCCGGAAACCTCCTATTGGTAGTTGGTATTGTGGCTTTATTGTATACAGATACATTTATATAAATGGTAACACTTCACAATAAGGTTCAGTAGTTAACATTAGTTAACTAGTGTAGTTAACATGAACTAAGAATGAACAATACTTCTGCAGCATTTATCTTAATGTTAATTTCAACATTTACTAATGCATTATTAAAATCAAACGTTGTTTGTTAACATTTGTTAATGCACTGTGAACTATGAACTACCAATGAACGACTGTATTTTCATTAACTAACATTAACAAAGATTAATAAATACTGTAATAAATGTATTTTAATGTAATACTGTAATGAATGTATTTTATACATTGTATGCTCATGTTAGATAATACATTAGCTAACATTAATGAAATCGTATTGTATAGTGTTACCATATAGATGTATAGGCCTACAGATAGGCTACGTTTATTTGCATCGTTGCATGTGTCATTATATTAATATAAACATTTCACCAAAATCAAGTTCAAATACAAAGCTTTTGACCAGCGAATGTTTTTATTTTCCTGACTCGTGTCCCGTTTTCCCCAGTTTTCTGTCATTATGTGGGCGTTCAGTTTTTTTCTGTTATTTGGCCAAAGTATCATATTATGAAAGATTCAGCGCTTCGCACAAGCTATTTAGCTGTGACTTGACAACAGATGCTAGACTAAGAAACTCTTCTCCGTTCCTCAAATACGAAAAAAAAAAGCATTAGCCTTTATAAATAGTGTTTTTTGAGTAAAGAAACCGCTGTACTTATTCAACCAACAGTTCTTTATTTACCTTCAGACTGCAAACAAGCGGAGATGCTCCAAACTGTGCGCCGCACTTCATTGACGAGAGAGGCGGGACTCAGGAGGAATAATGAGGTTTGACTGACAGTTTGAGGAGCCAATGGCGTTACTAGCTTTAGTGTCTGTGGCGTCACTTACCGATCCAGGATCAGTGATCCATAGCAGTTATATTTCCGATTTGAGCTCTAGTTTCAGAATGCTTTCTTTGGAAAATGTAACGTTAGCTTTTGTTGACGCTACCGCGCTACTTGATCAAAAAAAAGAGCTTAGCTACTGAAAAGCTATTTGATTCAGAAAGCAGCGATGCTACCACCACGCTACTGAGAAATGTAGTTAAACTAGTAGCGTCACTACTTGTAGCAACGCTACTGCCAATCACTGTGTATATATATATATATTTTTTTTTTTCCCTGAGAAAAAAGCCCTCTTATTATTAAAAAGCCTTATATTATATTATATTATATGTTAGGATTGAGTTGTGTTGGTTTAGGTGTTTTGATTTCTTTTCTCTGTGGCAGGTTCTGTGATTTATATATTAATAATATATAAATATTATTTAAAAAAACAACTAAAATAAATAAATAATTCCTTAAAGGAGCATTTACACCAGATCAGAATGCCAACTAAATGCTTTTAAGCAAAGAAAACATTAACCCGGTGGTTAGCAATACCATCTCAGTTACGATATTTAACCGTGACACACAGGGAACTGGATAAGAGGTATTTCCAGAAACACAATGGCAAAAGCTAAATGAAATGAGTGTCAAAAACAGAGCTGAATAAAAAGTTTCCAGGAAGTATAAACTGAACTTCCCAGTTGTCGTCTCTGACAAATTACTGAGAGCTCTGCATCTCAAAGACAGCGTTCTACCTCTGCTAACAGCAGGATGATCGCTTCTCAATAGATTCCTGGGAGCAACAAAGGTCTTCACACAGCACAGACTGTCATCCAGCCGACACATGACAAGTTCCCCAAGATACGTCTAGGTGAAATATATAACACTCCTGCCTGTTGTAATCAGAGAGGTCTGTAATACCTTGAAAAATCCATCAGCATTCCCATATCAACAATATCTGCTTGGTTGGCACAGGCACAATAAATAAAGCCTATCTGATTACAAATATCAAATTCAATCAAACTGGGTTGCCATATAAACATAATACACCATGAAAGTGACTAATATGCAAGAAAAATTACATAAGACTCTTTGTCACAACAGATGCTTGAATAATGCTTTAACAAAACATCCTCGCTGCAAATGCATACGTGCGAACAGGCAGGCACATGAGTTTGTGCATGCGTTGACAAACAGAAATGTCTGACCCCATTAACCACACCTTTGCAGCAAGCTGCCAACTGACTGATCTGATAGCGCATGGACTGCATGACATGCAGAGGTATTCTGCAAATGTAAAAATGTCTCAAGCAATTTTGCAATAGATTCTTCTGTGCTGTATTGTGGTTATGCGAGAACTGCTGTACATTTGAATAACAATATTATGTTTACATGCACCCAAATAATTGTTTATAACTGGATTGATGGCTCAATCAGACTGAAAAGCTTTCATGTAAACACCTCAATCCATTCAAATGAGGTCAATCTGAATGAAATTTCGATCGGATAGGAAGGGATGGTGTAGTCCTGAAATATTTTGATCAACAAGAAAAAAAAAACAAAACAAAAAACAAAAACACTTGAATCCAACTATATTTTTTCAAAGGAAAAACAAAAAACACTTTGTGTCGTGATGTGCATGAACCTCATGTGTTATGAACTGGTTAGTGGAGGAGACTGAATATTTACTAAATGTGACCCTGGACCACAAAACCAGTCATAAGGGTCAATTTTTGGAAACTGAAATTTATACATAAATAAGCTTTCCACTGATGTATGGTTTGTTATGATACGACAATATTTGGCCGAGATACAACTATTTGAAAATCTGGAATCTGAGGGTGCAAAAAAATCTAAATATTGAGAAAATTGCCTTTAAAGCTGTCCAAATGAAGTTCTTAGCAATGCACATTACTAACCAAAAATTAAGTTCTGATATTTATGGTATCTTGATTTATGGTAACATGATCTTTACTTAATATCCTGATTTTTGGCATAAAAGAAAAATCAATAAATTTAACCCATACAATGTATTTTTGGCTTTTGCTACAAATATACTAGGGCTGTGGAATTAATCGCAAAATCGCATGCAATTCTCGTGTATCTCATCAGTAAAGCAGGTTCCTTGATTGGCAGTAAATCGCCATCACCTGCTTTCAGATGGAGCGGCATTTACTTCACAGAGCCGTAGCTCACTGACAAGCTAGGCAATAATCGCTTTCATAATCGCAGATGAATCGCATTCGATTATGAACCATTTAAAAGCAGGTGATGGCGATTTACTGCCAATCACGGAACCGGCTTTACTGACGAGATGAGCACGAGAATCACATGCGATTAATTGCACAGCCCTAAAATATACCCGTACTACTTATGAGTGGTTTTGTGGTCCAGGGTCACAAATATTTATTGAACTATTGACTTATGTCAGCATTCTTTTGAGATATCTCATCAAGTCAAAAATGGCAATTATGTCTGCAGTAGCTCCAATGACAATACTGCGGTGGTCTTCATTACTAAACGGATTCATTCCGGCTGATGAAAATTAGTGCATGTAAACTTACCTAATGAAAAATAAGCAAAAACAGAGTTAAAAAAGCTGCATTTAGACATAAATATACTAACGTGGGCAGAAGTGTGTATATTTTGGCTCTTCAACAACAGCTTTTGATAAAGTACCAAGGAGACACATTCCAAATGCAAAAATAGGTATGACAGCCTTATTTTCCAAACACCCCTTTTGCTATTAATTGTAATAATCCAGTGAGATATGGGGTCCACTTGAAGATCTGATCTCACCACCAAGACAGAAAAAAAAGATGCACCAAGCGTATAGAGTTAGTTCTGGCAGGTCACGTGAGTCAAGCTTGCATCGACTCACAGCTGATCACATCTACATATAGGAATAAGACATCTATCATGGCATTCCTGTATAAGCTCCATTCAGTATTATTCAGCAGCTTTTTCACTTGCTCAGGAGCAAATTACCCTCCTCCATCCCCAACTCCCCCTTTCGCCACAGTCAGGACTTGGCTTTCTGATATTCCTCGTTGAATCGGACTCCTAAGTACATTAATGATATCTGCTTTGTTCTGTTCCGTTTATTATTGGGGTTATTATTGCTGCTCTCCCTGCTCATTCATGACAGGCTGCATGGATGGGCAGAACAGAACCATACTGCCAAACCAAACTGTATGCTAAGTGCCAATCATTTTGACGATAGTGGTCCTGACAGAAATGAAGTTTAGAAACGGAAACAGGGACTTCCTACTGCTGCACTAAAGAGAGAGAAAGAAGAAGAAGAAGAAAAAAAAAAAATCTTAAAACTTTTGGTAACACTTTTGCTTAGGGAACACTATTCACTATTAACTAGTTGTGCTTACTAGTGTGCATATTACTAGCATATTGGCTGTTTATTAGTACTTCTTTAGCACATATTAATGCCTTATTTTACTGTACATGACCGTATTCTGGATCCCTCAACCCTATTCATAAATCTAACTACTATAGCAGCTGCCTTACTCTCAATTAGCAACAAATTAGGAGTTTATTGAGAGAAAACAAAATAACCAAACTAAAATCTCTATTTAATAGTGCTTTATTCATTTTTAATATAACATGCATACATTTTATTACATATCCATGTATGTATGCATGCAGGTCAAAGATGAAAAAGGGGTTGAGGAAAAAAAAAAAAAAATCTTGTCAGGCATAATTAGAACAAGAATTTTTAGATAACAAAAAAGGCTCAGAGTGCAGCATCCAAAACCAATTCATTTTAATTCAATTCAGTTTTACCAATTGTTGCCAGTATCCTTCAAACCACTATAGGTTGTACTCATTCATCAGCAAGAAGTTTTTAAAACAACAAAATTAGGAATGATGACTTTAATAAATTCTAATTATTTCACCCATAATTTGACATTTTATATTTCAGAAAGGTTATTGAAAACATTAAACACTTCGCTTGCATTTAATATGCTTTAAATGCATACAAAATAAAATCATTTCTGTAAATTTAATTTGCTGTGGACACCAAAATGGAGCATCTTGTCTTTGATCCATTTATGTATGCATTTATAAAATTATCAAATAAAGCACTATTGGAAGGAAAAAAAAAAAAAAAAAAAAAAAAAAAAAAAAAAGCAGCTAAGATCAGTCATAAAATTGCTATGCTGAAATGATATATTGGTCTTTTGGCCTGGATGTGGAGTCAAACACACGCTTCACACCCACTGCAGTCTACAAGCAGTGTAGGCGTTGTGGCTTTGATCACAAACTTGCTATGTCTGCAAGGCAAGTCATCTGCGCATAGTATTTTTGACACTGCAGAATTAGCAATTACCTGAACATGCCACCACAGCGACCTGCTCACACCCAGCTCAGGGGTTTACAAGCTTTCCCTTAGACTCAATTACACTCGTTTTGTGTACTTCTAATTGAAGTTCATTCAATTTCATTGAGGTCCAAAGCCCACCCCAGATAAATTTACCCTCTTGGCGCTCGGAGGTCTGGCCCAGAACCTCAGCGTTTGCCTGTCATCTGAAATTACACTCCTGTCTCCCCTGGGCCAGAGTCTGGCTGGTGTTATGCAGCGGCTGCCCCTGACACCTGGCAGCCCATTAGACAGCACCACAGAGAGCAGTGTAAAGCAGCGACACACAGGCCTGTGTGAAAGCCATCCATCCCTCAGTCACAGTAATGGACGGCTCAGCGGCTTCACCAGCCACCAAAACAAGGATGCACTGAACCAACTCGAGTCAAAATTGTAGGGATGCCAAAAGTACCAGTACTTTGGTAGAACAAAATTAAAATAAATCAATAAACAAAGAAAAAAAAAAAAAAAAAAAAAAAAAAAAAAAATGAATCCAATATTTTGACCGTACTTCTTTAAAGCTTTAGAAACAAGTATTGCACAAGAGTGTAGTGTTAAGTAAAACATTTAAATGCATTTAAAATAATGGTTCATTTTGACCCAATTTCTCTCACTGCGAATATTATACTAATATAATCAGGCCTTACACTCCCTCTATACGAATCCTAAAAGGAACTTTATGTGCTTTAATCGTAGTTTATAATATTTCAGGAGTGGTGCATGAAGACACAGTATGAGAACATAAGGATGCTCAATAAGCATTTCACATGTTTCAGATCAATTCAAATAATTACATTAAGGATACATCACAAGAAGTACCAAGAATTGTGAAATTTCACTTCCAGTCTGTGAATGACAAAGACAACATGAAAACATATCCTGATGATAATTAAACACTTCAGTTAAAACACTTAATGCAATTAAATATGTGCTTTGTAAAAATAACAACAGTCCGTATAATTCATACCACAGTAATTTATAAACAGCACTTCAGTATACTCATTCAAATGCTATCAGGAGCTCAGGTTTTCACAGATGCTGTATTTTATTTATAGTAAATGTTTCATTTGTTTGGTGCATGTTTAATAAATGTTTATACATTTTTCAGTTTGGTGCTAAAGTTTGACATATTTTAGACTACCACACATTTACTTTTTATACACTAAAAATAGTCAATTCACAGTTAAATTTACAAATATGATATAAAATATCGACTAATATGATATAAAATATCGACTCATGCTAAGAGTAATATGCTTGGCTTTAGAGAATCAAGAAATTTCACTAAACAGTAGGAATTAATACAGGCGTAGAGTAGAGATAATCTCAAAGAACAGATGGAGATGTCATAAAGCTCGGAAATGATTGACAATCACACTTCTTGCATTAAGACCAGAGAGACTATGACTCACTGCCACAAAACAGCACAGCGTTGAGTTCAAACAGAGTCTCTTTTATCATAATTCCTCAAAGTGTGGGACTTGAATGAGACTGTCAACAGTTCAATCACACGCTAATAAAACTATAGCGCACAACCTCAGAGAAGGGAAAGAAAACACTGTTAACATGCAATGATTCCTTTCTGTTCGAGTCTTTAGAAGTCTCTTTCCAGTGTTTACAACAGCAGGAGCTTTTCATTTCAGTTCTGATCTTTTAGATGTGCTCAGCTCCTGAAATTGTTGAGACATGTTCATATGAACGTAATACTTTACCAGCCACAAGCAAACCACAAAGGAAAGTTCAGATTCATGTACTTACAGCTCATTGTTCTCGGTGTGTCATATACAACAGACTTTGGGCCTTAGCTTGATGGTTAAAGCAGAAGCTCAAAGCAGAAGCTCAAGTCTAATCCCAAGCAACGGTGACCCAGGAACTCAAGACTTACGGTGATCAAGATCTAGCCTGTTCCAATTGTGCCACTGTGCAGTACATTTAACCTTAGGGTGCTCCATGGGACTCGGCTCTATAATTAGCATACTGTAAGTCAGACTGGATGAAATGCCCTAAAACTAAACAAGCATTGGCCTTTTATGAGTGACCAATTCAACCATCTCTACCATATATCTGTTAGCTGTTAAAAGGACTGTATATAGAAATGCTAGCCAAAGTAATCAGGATGGTTAATGCAATAAGATATGATATGAAGATATGATGTGCAATAAGATATGAAGACTGATATTACACATTTGTGCCATTTTGTTACATTAAAAGGCGAGCATGTTATTTATGCACCATTAGAAACACGAAAGGTAACTGCAAATATAAATGTTTCCAAAACCATTGCTCAGTCAAACAATTTATGCAATAAACAGGAAAAGGAGAAGAGGCGTCAGAACCACCATCTCCATGTAGCAGATCTGTGTGTGAAACAAATTCCTGGCAATGTTTTGATCTCTTTACACATTTTATAAGCTCTTTGTGAGTCCTCAGCTGGTAAAAATACCATGATATGTACATACACAACAACCGCGTTTAGCCTAAAACACAGCATTGTTTTGGATGATTGCCAAGTTAGAAAAAAAAAAAAAAAAAAAAAAGTCAAAACTTGTCAAATCAGGTTTTGACCGGATTCTTTTTTCGATTCGAGTCACAAGCTTGTAACGCAATTTGATTCGATATTGATTATTTTGGATATATCAGGTACAGTAACAGTACATGCTAGGGTTGGGCCGATAGACAATACCATCGTCCATCGCCGATGGCTGACAGACATCATGATGTTGAGCCGGCATTGTGATTCCTTCCCCCTCCCCCACAATCCGCCACATCCCAATTCCGTGTTCAGAAAGGAAATTAAGTATACTACGGTACCCCTAAGGGGAATAAATAGTCTACGTGATGAGAGGATAAAAAAAATAAAATAATAATATATACTTTCTCTCGCAATGGTATCGTTGGGTAATTATAATTAAATTGCGGGCATCACTACTAATATGCAGGCAGGGGACTGAAACCACTTTCGAATGCGCGCTCTTATTTTACTTTCAGATTCGCGATCACACGGACTCTATACTACGGAGCAGCAGTACCATACATTTTACAAGATTAGATGTTTGTCATTGGTGCGCAGTGTCTGCAAATTATTCGCCATTGTCCTATCAGTCATCTCTCCTTCTGTGTATGCGGTGAGTGGACTTTCATGTACTGTAATGTAACAGGCTGCTACTGTAGCAAGCGGCTAACCATGTTCCTTTAGTGGCTCCGTAGAACGCGTTATTTCTTTTCCGTGCGTTTCTGCATACGGATTCACGCTTCGGGTACACCCCTAACCCCGCCCCCCGATGTCATCGTCCATCACGATGTTTCACTGTAGACATCATCCGATGTCACATTTTCTCAAGCAAAAAAAAAAAAAAAGTCTGAGTCAGTTGGTACTACATGACTTAAAATTAGGCTAACTGATTTGTATACAAACGCTTAAATTACACTCAGTGAAGTTTTTATAATAATAATAAAGTTCCAATTACTTTATTACATTTCTACTCTAATTCATGTTTTTGAAATATAAACATTTAAATTGTGGCTGGATTTATTCAAATAAAAATTAAACACTGAAGAACAGTAAAAATTATAATGAAAATGCTGCATGGTGCATAGATTTAGCAATGCTCATCTCTAGAGCTTTTTTCTATAGATTTTTTTTTTATCTGACAAATGTGGCATTGTTTACAAGCTGTTATACTGATGTGTTTGCGTGGTTGAAACACTGATTAAGTGATTACATGAGAGAATATGGATTTCAGTCAATTGTATTATTTCTTTTAGAATAACTTCAGATGCTCATTCATGATATTTCGAGCTGAAACTGGTTTAAAGTGGAGGAGATGATCAGTTCACGCTTCTCTTGGACTGAAGTGCTACAGCGATCTGTCACTCCACATTAAACAGCATCAAAACGGTATTTATTTACTGTATTAAAATAAATACTTTTGATTTCTAAACAAAATCTCAGATTTCAAATTAACAATAGCACAAGCTTAATGTGATTTATTGGATGCTCCGTTCGTTAACTGAAAACAGGCTAGACTAATCAATTCTTGGGATTTACGTATCAATATCTTTTCATAAAAATGGCAATCAATTAAAATCAAGACATTAATATTTTTTACCCAGCCCTATGCCTTTTGTTTTGTATCTTTAGGTTCGGTGCTAAACAAAACGACAGTGTGAATTCCAAGCAAGCAGGGATCAAATTTATCATTTGCTTTTTTGGTCCAGACCAAAAGAACCAAGAGAACTGAAACAAGTGTAAATAAACCCAAAAACTACAGCGACTGCACCATTGTGTGAATCCAGGCACTGTTGAGCATAAAACTCAATTTTCATCAACTGAGCAGCCAGACTCAAACTCAATAGATAAACACTGACACTCCATTTATCAGAAGACATAAGAGCATGTTAACAACTGTGGCTGCCACATTACATAAAACAGGCAGCAAAATCAGTACAGTACCATCCAGAGAGAGCTGAAGCGGGGACACCAAAAGGGATATACAACAAAGAGGTATCAGAATCCTTTTTTTAAAAGGCATGTCCTACAAAGCCTACAAATAACCAAAAGGCACAATCCCAACCATAAAAATTGACAATATTCATATATTAATATTTAAATATGCATTATCATTTCAATTGGTTCATGTGCATCTTTTTACCCCGGCTAGATGCCTGTAGCTTAACAACGTGGAGGTTTGTAATTATCGCAGCGTTCTCTTCTGCACAAAACACTGAAGAAACTAGGGAAAATAGTGTTTTGACTTTGGATTCTTCTTCATGCAGAATTAATAAGCACTGAATATTTCAGAGACAAAAACAAAGCAGAAAAAGCAGAATATGGTTGTGTTTGAGGAATTTGTTGGCAAAATATAAGACACCAGTATGACCATTTGCGGTACTTTAAGTGTTCTTTTATTAAGACAAAATGGCATTAAGCTAAAAAACAAATAAAAATCTCAGATTCTCATTTTAACAGCCTACCAACTTCCAAACAACATCAATTACTTACCGTCATGTCGTTCCAAAGCTATATGATTTTCATTCCTCTTTGAAACACAAATGAAGATATTTTTAATGAAACCCAAGAGAGATCGGTTTCTTTTTTTTTTTTTTAAAAGTCCATGCAACCAATAAATCACTCCATTCATATGGATTACTTTCACAATGTCGTTTTGTACTTTTTGATGCATTAAAGTTTTAGTTGTGTGGAACTTCAATGAATGAACAAAAATCTCTTCATTTGTGTTACAAGACAAAGAAACTTCTTATGAGCTTGGAAAGACACAAAGGTGAGCAAATGACACACTGAATTTTTCATTTTTGATTGAACCATCCCCTTAAAACACCCAGTGAGTCGGCAACGTAAAACTGTCCTCAGCAGATATCAGACTGTGAAAAACACTAATGCTGTATGTCTCAACAAATGGTTAGCTGCACCACTAAACGGCAAGACAAATTGTGCTCAAATAGCCAACAAAACCTTTGGTCCTTAACACTGAAGAACTGAGATTTTGGCTAGCGTGTAATAACATCCATTACGCTGTCTGTTCCAGCTCTGACGTTTGCGCTGTCCGTCTGAAATGACCTTGCGCTAGTTAAGTGATTTTATTGTTTGGCAGGTTAAGGTTACAGTGGTTGTTGTGTGGTAATTACATTTGCCTGATATTCTTTGTGTACACTGGGATGTAATGACTTATGATTGATTAAATCTGCAAATCAGCTGTGCTGAAGTTCTTCACCCTGCTGTTTCTTCTAATTACCTCAACCTGATTGCAGCTCCGCTGTTCTCTTTTTTCAATTGTGAAAAACACCCACACAACAAAGACTGCTCCATTGCTTCAAATAAGAAAAGAAAAATGCAAGTCTGCCATGTGACAATGTTACATTCAACATGCAAAACAAAACCTTTATGGCCATTTCAAGACAAGAAAGATTAAAGAGGAAGAAACAAAGATGAGTAAGATGTGCTTAGGATTGAAAAGGCTTAGTTTTCATTTACCACATTAATACATAACATTATATCCATATCAGTCCAGTTGACAAAACTGTCACCACCAACATGTTACCGATAACTATAGCTAGCTATCATAGGCTTTTTGTTGGAACTGCAATATTTGGAAGAAAATCTGGATAATCTTGGAAGTATCAGTTAAAATGGGAAATGTACATTTATTAGATGACCAGCAGAAAAAAAAACATTTTGTAGAGTCCTACAACAAACAGCTGTAACATGTTACATGATGGAGGGCAAATGCATATTGAACATATAGAGAAGCAAAGAACTCTGACCTGAAAACTATTAAAAGACAACAAAATGTTCCATTGACCCCACTTATAATCTATACAACATAAAAGCCGCATGATCATTGATCAGGAACTGCAAGATACAGTGACGGTCAATAAGCCACATGTCTAAACCTTTTATCCGACCTAGTGGACAATACAGCCTGTATAGTCATGTTTCATTTGAAAAATGAACTCCAACAGCAATCTTACAGCATCTTCAGCCAGTGTTTTCATGTGCAGATCATACAGTCTCTCCTCTGAGAGCTGGCCTGGAATCGGGATATCTCAAGACCCATGAGCTATGTTAATGCAAGTGTGTTGTTGTAGTTTTGAAACTGGCATTAACAACACTGATCGCAGATGACTAGTTATAACTGGTGATTTTAACAGTATTAATACTGTAAAAACAAAGCCTCTTTTTAGATTTTTTAGCTACTGCACACTAAACTCAATATTATGTACGACATACCTAGAAGTCATTAAGACTTTACTGATTAACCAGATTTTCCATCTGACAAAGAGGACACAGACATCACCTTGCACACAAAGCACTAACAAACACTACATCCAGTATGAACGCCTGGAATTAAATCGCTGTATACGTCAATACTTAATAGATTAATTTGATTTTAAATGCATTACCTTATTTAGTCTCTTATAGGCCTGCATTGTGTATATGTGGTTGTTCTTTTAGCACAATGTAGGCTTTGTATCTAGTCTTGTTCTGCTACAGCTAGTTTAAAACTGCAACCATAGTCTCTAGACACTATTTCCCATTATAGGCATTTTTTTCCTACTCCAGAAAATGTCCCATTGTTCTTGTGACTTCATCTGGATCGAGTCTGTCACACTGCTTGTTGTTCTTGTCATGCTGGAAAATCGCCTAGATTCAGCCAGACGCACACACAAACATAGACACCTATACCTGCATAAACCTTTCATAGTCTTCTACAGTTCCTGATGTAACCATACAAAACAATTTATTAATAACAACAATACACATTTCATCACCAGAGGATAAGCACATCACACGTCGCCAACCTATGATGTGTCAACAGCTGCACGAATCATACAGAATTCATCAAAAGGATGCAAATAAACCAGTATCATTATTGTTAACTATTACTGAACTGAAATACAGCCAGAATTAAATATTAATATTATATTTTAAAGCAGCCAAAATTAAAAATGTTAAACTAAAAAAATAAGCCAAATATATAAAAGGAAACCTAAAAACCTAAAACCTCATAAATCATGTATTCAAATCATGTATATACACTACTACAGAATTTAGTAATAATACAGGAATGTCAGTGAAAATCTTATACATACATACATACATATTATATATAAAACCAAGAAAGCAACAGTCTCTTTCAGTTAGGTCTCCATTTATGGCCATCTTAACAAAGGACATTTTCAGCATGCATGCATGCATGATAGATGCATAGATACATCTATGTAGCATCTAACAACACTGAAATCTGGAAGTGAGCCTATCCATTTAAAACTTCCACCCCTACCACCCTACCAGCACATGTTCTCCCCAGTCTGCCCAACTGGCAGAAAAATGGGTTTTGCAATCCTGTAGATACCATCAGACTGCACTTCAGGGCTGCCGTGAGGTATTTAATTGAACTTCAGCATGCATAGCAAACGAAGCGCCAGTGAACACAGAGGGGAAGGGTTGTGAAGCACACTGAACTCAACACTGCGTGTGTTTTGAACGCGAACACAGGGTTTACAAGCAAAAGCACTCAGATGTTGTGCAGCCATCACTGCAAAACTGCACCGCTGGCTCAAATAATCTCATATCGCGTCTCTTTCTTACATTGTGTCCACAGAGGAGACAGAACAACGTGGAGCAAATGACGGCGAGTATGGATGTAGCGCAATAAAAACAATCATGCAAAAAATTAACATATCCTAATAACATGTGCATAGTGTACTAATCCCCGTGATATTTAAGGGTTATTATATCTTGCGTTCACAAATCGCTGCTAATATAACGGAGTGGGGCGCGCGGCTTACCTGAGAAATCAGCCCGCGTTCATTGTTCTGTTAAGAGAGTAATATATTCCTCTTGATCCTTTCCAACCGCTATTGTTTGCGTGCTTTGATGAAGACAGAGCTGGAGGCGTGCTGCGGGACTGGTGGTGCTGCTCCAGCGGTAACGGAGGACCGTGTAGTCGGTGTCTTTGATTCCTCCGGCTCTCGGTTGTGTTTTATCAGATGAGTTGTGTGGAGGGGGCGGAGCCTCTGAGCTGCTTCTTTAAACAGAGCGCTTGATTGACAGTTAGCGGCGTCTCTAACCATCTCAGCCGCTCTATTGGATTAGCTAGGTTTCAAGGTATTACAGCGAATATCGTACAAACGTATAGAAGAGCTTTAAAGTTAGTCTAGAGCTGCCATGACTAGTTGCATGTTTTGTTTTGATCAGTAAAATCTGGTCTTTTACTATTTTCAAATGCACAGTTCATATTACGCTAGCGCCGAGCGAATTTTAAGACGTGGCTGATAGTTTTTTGTCATTTATAGGCTATGCAGATAGAAAAATTAAATTTAGCAGATACACGCTTTCTTACTGATCAACAACAACCTTTCATGGGATAATATTGCTCAGGGGTGTAAACAACTTTAAAATACAGAGCAGCTTCAGAAATCACGTTTGAGGTCCCTTGTGGGAAAAAGAAAAAAAAAGTAGGCCTATCCAAAGTATTTAAAAATAGAACTTGCAAAAATATTAATGATATAAAATGAGTTTTGCTTTATAGTATCCTACATTTCAAAAGCATTATGTTTTAATAGTATTTTGTCATGCTGTAAGGACCTGCACTGATGTTTTGACTAACCTACTAAAGCACATGTAGAGTACTTCTGTTTATAATTTTATATCATTTTGATGCAACATTTAAAGTTCATATTATATGCTATGTAGGCCTCCCTACTAAACTGCAATTCCTTCATTACAAATACGCTATTACAAATATATTAAAATACTTGACATACACATTCCAAAAGAATGACAATAAAGAATCAACAGTGTACTTCAACCATATCTGAAAGACAATAAAAGTGATTCTTGAGGTAAACTCTGCAGGAAAGTGGACCTCGAGGATCAGAGTTGAGAACTAAGTATATCTGCAATAACTTCACTTTTTTAAAGTAGTTCTTGGGTATAGTAGAGTCTCTTCAAGTAATGCTAACCACATATATATATATATATATATATATATTAAAAAATGCATTTTTGAGGGAACTCATAGTGAATCAGCCATCTGGGTTAGCCTACAAACTGACCTCATGGCACTGCGGCTCTATACCAGCAGCCAAATAATTCAGTCCGAGATGAGTAATGTGAATGGTGATCATTGCTGGGTAGAAATGCTGACAACCTGAAACAACATCATGAAGATGTGTGCCAAAGTACTCTTGTGTATTTGGTGAAATGTAATCATAGATACATTAGATTACTTGTTTGTCATTTACATCTTCATGTAAAAGCAGCAATTTTTCAAATGCACCCACTTCCCTTGCAACAACAAATAGTCTTTATGCTGATTTTCAGATTTTTTCACACCATACTCTTATAGACATTTAATGCAAGACTAGCTAATTATAGCAAATTATATTTCATTATAGTTCATAACAATTATTTACACACCCATTTACAGAGCCTTTGAAATTTGCAAGATACTTTAATTATGCAATGCATGTGTTCAAAAACTGCTGTGTCATCTGAACTAACGTTTTTCATGAAAAAAAATCCTGGGTATGGTATGGCAGGAAGCTTCTGCTATATGATATGCTGTGGTGCAGCACAAGCTAACCTCCCCTAGTGAAAACAATCTGCCTCTTAATGGTTTCATTACTAAATGTCAATAAGTAAATGTCTTGCCAGTCTGCGGTTATTCATTCATTTGTGTGCCATTACAGGTTATTGCTTCATTGGCAGCACAATTACATTGATGCAGTGAAATTCCAGCTATGACTGCATGTGTTATTTGATTGGAAAGGTCATTGGTGAAGAGACACCTAGATGACAATGCTCGCCACGCTGGTAGTGTTGATGATGGGGGGAGAGAGCGTGCAATTGCTCCTCCAGGGTGATGAGAAAATTGAACCATTTGTTTGGCATTGGAATTGAACACCTGTGTGGAAAAAAGAACAAACAAACAGACAAAAAAAGGTTGTGTAACCAGGTGCATTTGAGTATACACTGAATTACTGCATGTTAATCCATTTATTTTATTTCATATTTATAACTCAGGCCAAAAATGTATTTACAATACATATATTTACAATGGATCATTTACTTAAACAGCACAGCATTAGCGTGCTGCGATCTTGGATTTCTTTTCCCATTAAATGCACGAACCTAAAAGATACATAAAAGAACATAAAATGTATTCTTTAAATGCAATGTTAGTCGCTTTTGGATAACCAGATGTGTAAATTATTCAATGATTCATTCACAAAAATTAATTTGTCACAAAATAAATAAACACTGAAATTTTGGTCTGTTCATCTTCGTCAAGGTAATCCGTACAAATTCAGTGGTTTAATCCAAGTTGCCTGAATCAATACACTCATTACAGAGATTCTACTGCTTCAGACAACTTGGATTACATTTGCTTGGATTACTTACAAGTCAAGTCAGTTTTATTTGTAGCCTATAGTCATTTTAGAGAATATCATGATGCATGGTTGTTATAATGAACTGAAACCATCATTACTTAGAGTAAAATAAACTTTTCTTAGCTTAATTCAATATAAACTGATATAAAAACTAACAAAAAACTGTAATATAATTCCAATGATACTAAAACAACACTGTCATGATGTTGACAATGTTTATATGTGTGTTATATATATATTTACTCAGGCCCCCTTGATTGTTTGTGGTGGGTTTGCATTTGGTAGTAATCGCGTTCGGGCCCCCTCTTCCTCGTCAGGTCCCTGGAATTGTCCCCCGTTAAGGTGCCCCTCTATAAATAAATACACCAATGAGCCATTACATTATGACCACCTATCTAATAAGCTGTAGGAACTCCTTTAGCCCACAAAACAGCGTCCGTGTGTCGAGGCATTGATTCGACAAGGTGGTGATTGATCTCCTGGGGTACCATAATATCAGCAGCAGGTCCTTCCCGTACATTGCGGGGTGGTGGTGATGTAACGTAAATCTGCATTTTGATTGGGTTCATGTCAGGTGAATTTGGAGGCCAAGGCATTAACAAAAATTCAACATCATGTTCCTCGAACCACTCCTTGACAATTCTGGCAATGTGGCATGGCGCATTATCCTGTTGGTAATGACTCTTGGTCCACAATGATGTTTAGATACCTGACAGCTGTCAGAAATTATGCTGTTGGGTTGTCGTTTGTTCATCCCTGCACCATTTTTGATACACTCACTACAACGGCATGTGAACAACCCACAAGGCCGTGCTGTGCCTTCACAATGTAGTCTTTATCAAACTCCGATAAATTGGTAGCTTTTCCCATTCTGACACTTAAACACTCTACTGACCGAAAGCTGATCCTGGTGATCTGCTAAATGCGCCTTATATAGACCTGGGTGTTAACATACTTATTTGTTTGATGATGGTTTTTACTTTCTGGTTCGTGGACCTTTAGTTGGTATTTCCTTGTTTACTGTGCCCTAGTTGCTAGTTTGTTGTCTATTTTTCGTACTTGTCTTGCTTGTGTTTAATTCCTCATTATCTACTCTGTATTTAAGCCACTAGTTTGGTTCTGTTTATTGTCCAGTTTTGTCTTTGTGTTAGCTGCAAAGCTGTTGCACTAGTTGCTCCTGCGGTCAAAGATTAGTTTTCAGTGTTTTTTGTAAACAGCTGTTATAGATTCACCTCCTCTTGTCCTCTTCTTTTGCCTCACCTGATGTGATGTAAAATGCTCTTTATGTTCGTTCTTGGAGCTTTAATTTTTTTTTTATTTGTGTTCCTTCAAGTCATTCAAGTTTGGGACGACATGTCAATCAGTAAATAATAACAGAATTTTTAGTTTTTTTGCCTGAGCTACTCCATTAAACCTTGTTTACTCACCAAACCCTTACTTCGATATAGCCAGGTTTGAGTTTTCTGGGTTAAAACCAGGTCTAGACTCTCAGGCAGAACATTCAGCCCCTTTTAAAGGCATCTCTCCACCTTTTATCCCTCCCTACCCGGTAATCCCTCATTAGTCAAAGCCTCCTCTCCTTTCCTCCCACTTTCCTCGCCTCTCACTGGGCCGACTTGTTGGTAGCAGAACATAGTTATAGCTGCTACTTCTGTATTTTCTGCCTCATTACCTTTCAAATCTATTGAGCTCCTGTATCCTGTACCTTTGAAATGTTACTGCTCCAGCTATTTTTTTACTCTGTGCTCACATCAAAGATGAGGTGGTTTAAAGTCTCAGCACTTTTGGAGACAGCACATTATGTAGTGAGGGCCTGAAGTAATGAGACTTTTCCACTGGATGACCAACTGTTATTTATCAACACAAGCCATTTGTTCACCGCTGTAGTAAATGATCCTGCAGTCTAATGGCTTACTGTATGGTTTATTCTCTGTTCCCCATATGCTCTCATATCCGCATTAGCATAGACTCTGAACTTGGATCAAAGAATAAACATCAAGCAAGAGTATTTTTTATGTTCCTTCTATTGAATACCAGCATTATTGTGATCAGAATCTATTAGCGTCTTCATTATCATCACAGCCACCAGTAACTCTCCAATCAGCTTTATTATCATCATTATCCTTATATTCTGCATCTGTTTAATATTTCCATTCATTCCAGTGACTCACAGGAAGAAAAGATAGGAAATTCGCTGCTAATGTTTGCCTAACATCTGCCCAGTGCCCTGATTTATTTCTGTTTGTTGTGTTTAAGGATGATAATTAGGGCAGTTTGAGAGCCGAATGAGGAACGGTAACCATAGGGATAGAGAGATTGTGTCACTCAGGCTTTTTTAGCGAGACACAAAAAAGAAATTTTAGCCATTGAGACCCATCTGCTCTGATCAGTGTCCTCTGACTGAATGTAATGTGGGTCAGTTCATTTCAAAGAGGCCCATTTTAACCCCTCAGAGTCAACCTTTACTTATCTTAACATGCACATTCTAACCTTCACTTGTGTGGAATCTAAAAAGCAGAATGAAATGGTTTATTTCTCAAATTGTGTTCCAGGCACTGAAGCATATGTGATTTCTAAAGGCAACCTCCAAAGGTTATTGTAGCGTCCAAGAAGTGAAAATGTCAGCACCGCTAGAAACCTCTCGCTTTCAGTCCATTTTTTGTCCCTTTATTGCTGGTGGCTGTAAAAGTGGTTCAGACTGAGCCAAATGGTGTTGTGTATTGCCCGTAGAAAGCTCTCCTACAGTTAGCAGATCACCAGCTGAGCTCAGCCATTCCTTACAGCCTCCTACTGGGCCCAAACAGCCTCTTCCTGCTGTCCTGAGATGGAGCTATTTGGCAGAACCAGCGTAAATCCATGCAGACAGCTCTCCTAACGTAAACATGCAATGCCGGGAACAGGAAGTGTTGCACATGGCACTGACATGAGCTCTCAGTTCTGAATAACTGCTTTTTATGTGGTGTTGCTTTGTCTGCCTACAAAGTGCTTACACAATCTTTTTTTTTTTTATCCAACACATGGTCAGAGGGGGTGTCTAGGGATTGGACGAGAATAACTTGGAAATATGATAACTTAAACTGAACCCCCTTGTGCTCTCATAGATTTGGACACAACTGGCTGAATTTCTCATAATCATGATACAATATATTTAATCAAAAATCTAATGCTCAAAGGCTTGACATTTATTTGTACTATTTAGTCTACAAATTGTGCCTGTAAAGGAATTTCTTTACTAAACATTATATTTATTCTTTAAAAAAAACAACAACCAAGTGTCCAGTTAAAAAATTTATGAAAAAATAACAGCAACTGTGTTTGCCAGAACTTTACAGTAAAAATGGTGGCAACATTTCAAGTTTTACAGATTGTTAATTTACAGTAAGCGTTTTTTTTACAGTCTTTTACTGTTAAGATTATGATTATTTTTTAAGCAGTGTGAATTTTCACTGCCTAAATAAATACACCTTATGAAGTTGGTTGAATTTTTATTTGTTTAAAGTAATAGTTCACCCAAAAATGAAAAATTGCTGAAGATTTATTCACCCTTAGGCCATCCAAAATGTACACGAGTTTGTTTCTTCATCAGATTTGGAGACATTTTGCATTACATCACTTTTTCATCAGAATGAGAGTCCAAACAGCTGATAAAAACATCACCATAATCCACAACTCCAGACCATCAATTAACGTCTTGTGGTGCAAAAAGCTGCCTGCTTATAAGAAACAAGTCCATCATTAAAGCATCATTAAGCAACTTAAAATCATTTCTTCTGCCCAAAATGTGAGTCTATAATCTATAGTATTTGTCAGTACTGAATTTTCATACTTCTATTTCATAGTTTTGATGGCTTACGATTATTCTAAAAAGTGTAATAATTGTTTGTAAAAAGATAGGTTTTAACTTTTTCTAGATAAAGGGAGAATAACAGTGTGCAGATCTTTTTTGTATTGTTCCATACACCAACCAACCAATGAGAATGCAGAACAGTGCCGATTTATGGCAGGAGATCTTATAGTCACCAAAGCTGTTGTGAATCCCTTCTCGAATGACTTGGGTATACAGTATGTGTTATGGCGGGTCAGACAAGATGAAGAGGATCTATATGCAGCAAACACTATTTCTCCAACAATGAAAATAAAGATACACGTAACAGCTACAAAGCAAAGTAAAGTCAATACCTCAACAACAACAACAACAACAACAACAAAAAACTGAACTGAGGGTCTCGGGGTTTTGCACCGTGTAGTTATAGGAACTAACCACCAGGGCGGTCCACCGAGAATTAAATTTTCTCCTATAGGGCCATTTTCCTGATTGCACTCGCACCACCAGTAGAAACTCTGAAGTGACGTAAGCCACCTATAGATATAGGAACTATGGGAAAGCCCCTATAAATACACTAGTAAACAAGGAACTAAACAACAGACAGTAATCAAACAAAAGTAACCATACGAAAAACAAACTAAACATACAAGGAAATGAAACTAAAACTAAAAGACTAAACCTGAAAGTATGAATCATCTTTTTCATTTATTAAATATTAGCGCTTTTTTAGTGTTAAATGATGGCAACAGTAATCTAAATGTAAAAATATCATGAATGAGCTCACACAGTTAAATACTCAATATCAGCTGATACTGACAAATCCTCTCAGACTATCATCAGTTTCCAATACTGATATGATAATGTCATACATCCCTAAAGCAACTGTGAACTGTCCTTAAATGTTTCCTCTCTTACACATCACTGAATTTTTACATCACAGTAGATTTACTCTGTCATCATGTAAAGATAAAATTAAAATCCCTGTCTGTCTAAAGAAATCCTTTTCAATATTTGAGGAAACTAATTTATCATTAAGACATTTTAACTTCAAACCATTGCTTCTGGACAAAATATGAGTCCATAATATTTGTTCATTTGTTCAGTTTTCATACTTCCATTTCATAGCTTTGATGACTTATTATTCTAAAACGAAGGGTATAATAGCAATAAATAGGGATGCAACAATAAAAAAAATTCTTGTCGATACATGTAAGTCAACCATCATGACTAATAACTGATACGTAGCTTAATTTAAAATCTGCTCCATTTAAAATAATTTTAATGTATTCTTATGACTCATGTACTTTGTAACATCCAAAAAGTCATTATGTAACCAAATGCATCAGCATATTCAACAGTTAATTCTCTGTATCATCAGTATCCAAAACCGAGATCAAACTGATTTGTCATGCATCCCTAATAACAAAGCAACTGAGAACTCTCCTTAAATGTTCCCTCACTTACACATCCCTGAATCTTCTCATGTCATCATGTAAAGATGAAATTAAAATCCCCGTCTATCTGAAGGAATCCCTGCCAAAATTCCAAAACATTTAGTGGAGATCCTTAAGAGAGACATAATGCATTTTGATCCTAATGTCTTGGAGATAATGTCTTATCTTATTAGATCATCATAATCGTGTTGATACACAGCTCCATCATGATCCTCTTGTCTCAGCATCTCTCTCTCTCTCTGAATGCCCAGTGTGTCAGATCCGGCTCATTTACTTATCAGCTTGGTCTATGATAATGTGTTCATTATCAAATCAGCACTGCCAGATTAACTACTCCTAACTAATAGGCTTTGAAAGAAAGCGTTATCTTCAGTGTTTAACATTACGCTAATGCCTTCTGGTATTTTTACCCTATCCATAATTGCTTACAGTATTTCCAACAATGTTTGTTCATATGTCTAGTGCATCATTTCTGCTATACGGTAGGCAAAGCATCTCAGCTTCTATGTGAAAGCAAAAAAAAAGTTGATGGGGATGAATTGCCTTTCATAAATTAGCCGCTTTAGCTCCAGATGTCCTGATCAGCTAATCCATAGGTAAGTACTTAGAGGAGGTGGGAAATGTTCTAGTGTAACACCTCCCATCTCTAGAGCCTTCTGACTGTCTGTTAGGTTCTCAGTGATTAGACGAGCCAAGCTCGCTCTCTCCCCTTAACCGGCGGGAACTAGGTTGTTGCCATGGCGACAAAGGCAGTGACGGACACGACTGCGTACGTTATGTGTGCTGGTCCAACATGAAAGTGGCCTTGAGTGGAATCCCAATGAGGAAGGGGAAGTGAATAATCCTGCAATCTAAAAATCGTGCCGCACGGTCACAACACACTCATCTTGGAATGAACTGCACAAAATGGCAATCTGGACATGCTCCGACTTCAAGCCTGCTTTGTTTATGCTTATTTTGTGCATGCAAGCAGGGAAGCGTGGAGGTATTTTCTGCATATTTTCCTCATCTGTTATACAACTCGTCCACTGAAACTAGCCCAACTAGCCCTTCCTTTTACTCTTGTTTATCCCACCCCTCCCCCAGTGTCGAAGAGCTGCACACATCTGTTTTGAGTGGCTGGTAAGCATTTATGTGGTAATTATCTACAACAGGCCGTGGTTACACACACAGAAATACAGCTAGTCTTCATCAGTGCTGGTTTCCCACAGCCTGTGCTTTTATACAATACAATACAATTTCATATCTTAAACCAAATATTATTCCCAGTATTTATTCTCTAAAGAGGTCAAATGCAGTAGATGTAATTTCAGTAGCCATCAAATTTGAACATGTAGTGTTGAATTCAGCGTATGATAAATGAAGGTTTTATTTTTTTTCTGGTAAAATGAATCCTAGATTATATAAGACCACTGAACTACATTTTCAACTAGATCTATATTTCTTAAACGAAATACTAGTGCTTGCGAGGCAACAATAATGTTATGGTTTTACGTAAGTGTGGGTTTTAGACTTTTGCTCCGGAGAAATCAGCTACTGCATCTAGGAAGAAAACAATCAGTAGAAAAACAGATATTGTTCTGGCAGAAAATTACCAGTACATTTTCTATTAAGTTTACAGACATTTCCTTCAACCCTAAAACACAACAATATATGTAATGTAAAATACGAGTACAATACCTGTGAAAAAATGTATATGGAAAGTTCCTTGATATTACACAATACATTAGGACTTTCTTAGAATGCAGACTGAAAAAAAATGGTGTAGAAACAATTTTTCACTCAGAAATGTCAAAATCAATTACAAGGAAACAGCAAAAAACACACTGAATTAGATGTACAATTTTGAAGTAGTAAAACTGAAATAGTATTTTCTTGTAAAACGTAAACTCCAATAATCTTTCATTTTATTTACTACTTCAAAAAAAATCACTTTTTACAGTGTAAAAAACTTGTCGTGTAACAACAATCAACACACAGCCTGAATATGTCTAACTATGCATGTTTCATTACAGTTTAGCATGCAAAAAGCAGTACATCAAATATGTCCACATCAGTGTTATTTTAGTATTATTTAATAGTATAGTTTTATTCATATTTTGAATTAGCTTTTTATTTATATTTCAGTTTTCTTTTACATTTTTGTATTGTTATTTTTGTCTTTTTATTAGTTTTTTTGTAGTGTTATTTTTGTCATTTTTAATATTTCTAAATAGTTTTAATTTATATTTATTTCAGTTTAAATCTTTCAGTTAGTAAATGTAAATTGTAAAATTTCAGTTATTGTCACTTATTTTAATTAGTTGCCCAGGCAAGTAAGTTTTTCTATTTTATTGTATTTCATCTGTCTTAATTAATAATATTTTTATATTTAATATTTTAGTTTTAGTTAACGATAACAACACTGGTTTTAAAGCTACAGTATATTAATAAAACAATTAAGTGTACAATACCTGCTGACCTATGTATCTGCAGTGATTCTCAAATCCACAGCCGATGGACACGTTACTGTCAGATCTTGTAAAGCTGAAAAAAGGCAGAAAACTGTGAGCCAGATAGCTCTTTTCAAGTGCAATATGTACCAAGACTGTTGTTCAAGTTTAGCATATAGTCTACCACTTTAACAACACAGGTACTTTACTGTCATGATCACTGATATAGTATGTCAAAAGTTGAAGAATGTATGGTTATAAAGTATAATGTAAAAAAGGATGGCAAATGGTGAGTGTAGTATGTCTGGGGGCTGGGCCACACAGAACAGTAGATATTGTGCAATGTAAAAAAGAATCTGTAAATGGTAAAACATTATTGACAGTATGACAAGTGCAAACACAATTCAATATTCAACATATTTAAAATTTTACCTCGTCAAGACTGTCAGTTACATTTGCAATGCTGATCAATGTAAATCAGTGAGACAGCCTTAAATTCAGTCAGTTTAAAAAGTATAAATCTTACAAAAAAGTGCACCTATTGCTAAAATGATCTACAAAACAGCTTTGAATAAAGCTGTTGACTTGTTTAGGCTGAATTAATTGCAAAGGTTTCATGCTTGTCAGAGGTTTAGTACAAACCCTGAGCAGAATGTGTGAGGAATATCAATGCAGTGTTGCCTTACAAACCTTGTAGAACTAAAAGCTAAAAACAGCGAATGATGAAACACCCAAGAGTGCACATCACTCTGTGAAGTCCTTTCCTAACTGCAACAACCAGTGGTTGCAGGCAGAACATGTTTTAAATGAGCACATGTAATTTCTCATTTTGCCTGGGTCAGTTAAAGTACTGCAGTGCTTTCTCCTTTAACAACCTCCAAATGACTGACGAACAGTGCTATAGGGAGACTTAAATTGCAGCCAGACAGGAAAAAATAAAAATAGCAAAGCACAATTTGGGAGACTGAGGTAGTCAGTAATTTATAACTGGCATAATATATTTAGCAGGGCCAGGAACAATTACAAAGCTTGGTGCAGGAGGCCCTATGCATGTACGAGCTCAAAATCTCTAATTTTCTGGTCTCACTTTACATTTGTATGCCTAAAGGCCCAGTCACGCCAAGAACCAGTGTTGGGAATGTTACTTTGGAAATGTAATAATGGGTTATAGATTACAAGTTACCCTATTTAAAATGTAATAAGTAGTGTAACTATTTCAATTAGCCTACTTGATCAAAGTAATATAACTGTTACATTTGATTACTTTTTGATTAAGCCTACTTTTCTACATTTTTAAACAAATATTTTTAAATGTTAATCAATTTCAAACATTTAAAGAAGGCAGGGTTAACCTTACAGTAGTACTACTCAACACCGATTCCTACAGTCAGACTTTCAAAATCTTTCATCACTTGAATTTAGATTCTAATAATTGAATTTTAAAGCACAGCACTGAAACAGTTTTAAAGCACTGGAGCACATTTTTATCACTCGCCATGACGGCAATGCTCGGACAGGTTGTATCCTAAAGCTTTCAGCGACAATGTGGATTGATATAATTGGCAGATGTGGCACACTGTACATTCAAAGAAGAGAACCAATCAAAAGCTTCAGAACAGCATCACCTTATTAAACGTCCTTTAAATGGCAGGAGACATTGTGCACATCATAAACAGGCAAAGCAACAAAATAATTATTCAACATAGCTATTTTCAGAAACTTTCAAATTTAACCTCCTTTGTAGGCTAATCGTTAACATTTTCATAACTTTATTTTAATTACACATTTTTTTCTCAGTAACTGTAAAGGATTACAGTTACATTTATTTTGTAATTAAACTGCGTAACTCCGTTACATGTAACTAGATACTCCCCAACACTGCAAAGAATGATAAGTATTAAGATAACTATAAATATATGTACAGTGTGTTCAATACATTGTACTGTTGTTTAACAACATATTGATTGTTCCTTTGATTAATTTTTTTTTTTTTATGGGAAAAAAAACATGCCACTGTAAAAACATTGTAAGTCTATCCTTTGTTTTTATTTTAAATAAAATCCCAATATTATGAGAACGTATGAATTACAAATAACATCCTCAGAACGTTCCAAGAATGTTACAAGATACAAGAAGATACAAGAATATTGTCACACTTAGTTCTGTTTCTGTTCTGTTTTGCTTCAGTTTCTGTGTTTTTGTTCACCTGTGTTCCTCTGTTAATCTGTTCCCTTAGTTACCAATTGCTCCACACCTGTTTCTGTTCTCACTGATTACGTTCCCTGTGTTTATAAGCCCTGTGTTTTCCTCTGTTCCCTTGTTGAAGTTCTATTGTGGTAGTTGACTCCTGTGTTCTCCAGTGTTTTGCTCTTGGATTTATAATTAAAGACTATATTTTGGATTACCCCTTTGCCGTGTGCTTCATCCTAACCTACCTGTGATAGAACGCAAGATCCTCAAATTGAGTATACTGAAATGTACTTACCAGCTGTCCAACTTCTCCTGCTGGAGCAGGGGGATCGCTCCCTCAAGGACCACACGAGGGATTTCTTGGATCTGGCGTGTCTCACACACTACCCTGACCACTCGCTATGCATCATCTATGAGACCGGCCTCAGCGAGCGGTTGAAGGCATGCCTGCCCATGAACGGTCCTCAGGGGAGTTTCGCCGAATATGTTGAGTGGGTGCTGGCTTTCTTTGGATTGCCATTCACCGTATGCCTCACGGGTGAGGACCCAGCCTTGTAGAACTAAAAGCTTGCACGAAGCAATTGCCAGAGCCCACTGCAGATGGAGAGCCTGAGCCTGCTGTGACACGAGAGCCAGCGCGTGAACCCGCGACTGAGCTGATCATCGCCCCGGAACCAGAACCTCTAGACTCGACTGACCAAGTGCATGAACTGGCAACACCATCTGTCCCTGAGGGAGTATTGGTGGAGATTGAGGGCTTGGAGGGAAGCTTCGCCCACACTCCCGCCACTGAGGGTGAGCTGCAAATGGTAACTGGACAATATTATGAGGAACTTTTGGACATTTTTCACATGGATTTATTAGACTGGTTTGGAGAGGTTGTTCCCAGTTCCCCTGAACCTCCATTGTCCCCTACATCTCCTAAGTCTCTGCTGGTTCCGTCAAGCTCTCCTGTGTCTCCTTAGCTCCCTGTGACTCCTAAGTTCCCATCCAGCCTCCCTCTCCTGCCTCTAAAACCAGCCAGTTCCTCAGCCCTATCTTCTTTGGTGCCTGTCAGTCCCTCAGCTCACCCTCAGTCAGTGGCATCTGGGCGCTCTGATCCGCCTCGGGACTTCCAGTCTCCAGCTCCTCCTATAGGCGTGAGGATCTCCGTCATTCCATGACTCTGTCAGGCTCCTCCTTCCTTCCGACTCCACCTTCATCCTCAGTCACTCCAGCTCTGCCATCAGGTGTGTTCGACTGGAAGCAGCGCAGCGCGGAATGATCAGTGTATGACATCAAAGTACTGCGAGAGCGATTCAAAAGCATAAGGATCCGTCGGCTCTCTTATCGCTCTCACGGTACATTCTTCTGTCAGCAGCTTTCTCCTGCCTCTCCTACCTACCTGTGATAAATGTTTTGGTAACACTTTATTTTGATAGTCTACTTTAGACATTCTTCTAACAGTAAGTAAGTTTGCAACTACATGTCAACTAGCAGTCATTAGAGTATTAGTAGACTGTCTGCTTAATATCTTCTAACACTTTATTTTGATGGGTCCACAATATACCGTACAACCTACTGACTATGAGAAACTTTGCAAGTATATGTCAGCTTATTCTACTAACCCTAAACCTACCCTAACAGTCTACACTGAGAGTTAGTAGACATATAGTTGCAAATTAATGATAATTAGTTGACATGTAGTTACAAAGTTACTTATAGTTAGTAGAATGTCTAAAGTGGACTATCGAAATAAAGTGTAAGCAATGTTTTCTCTCACTGTATATCAATGTTATAAGAATGGTCCATACAAATAAGGATGCTTTGTCCTAACATTTCTGTAACTTTTCAAAAATGTTAGTAAAAGTTGTGAGAACGTTCCCTGTTAGCGTCCACACCAACACACCGTAACATGGTCAATGTTTTTATTGTTCAACAGCGGGACAAAAATTCTGAAAGTGATTCCAGCGATATAATTTCTCTGTGGTATTATCATGATAGCTGTGGTGTGGACTCTGCTATTATTTTAAATTTAGAACAATTTTTAAAACTATATCTTTACTGTTATCATCACTGGTGTGAACGATCTTGACTGTTTTTAGAACAGAGCCCAAACCCGATTTCTCTTTACTTTACATTACTCTGCCAAGAGTGAATACATCAAGCATGATAATGAATGCTAAGCACAAAGAAAGAGTGAGTAAGAGGGAACAGCACTGCACATCCTCTGAGCTGGAGTTCATACGGGCATGAAATATGCATGCGTTAACCATTAACCCCACTGTCCTTTAGTCTGCTGCACTCACCAGAGCTCGGTGGAGATGTTCTCTCAGGGCTCCGTTCACTAATCGCTCACACTCTGCTCAAACCAAGCGTCTTCAACCTGGCAGATCACTTTACAACATCTGCAGCTGCAAAAACAGATTTTTTGCTGTAAAATATGGGAAGAAAGTCAAAACATACGCAAGGAGCAGCATCAGTCACATGCCATGTGGCTGTAATAAACATGTTAACTACACATCTACAGACCTCCATAATAATTACAGTTTTATAGTCATAATTTAATAGTATAATTACATTGTAATAGATGCATTATTATCAATGAAATGCCATTTCTGCATCACTATACCATCTAGTGTTACCAGACAAAACTGGTAAAACAATTACTGTTTTGAATAGGTTTCTCAGATTACATTACATACTGTATTTGTGACCCTGGGGCACAAAACCAGTCATAAGTACCAAGGATATATTTGTAGCAATAGCCAACAACACATTGTATAGGTCAAAATTATAGATTTTTCTTTTATGCCAAAAATCATTAGGATATTAAGTGAAGATCATGTTCCATGAAGATATTTTGTAAATTTCCTACTGTAAATATATCAAAACTTTTTTTATTTTTTTATTTGTAATATGCATTGCTAATAACTTCATTTGGACAACTTCAAAGGCGATTTTCTCAATATTTAGATTTTTTTGCACCCTCAGATTCCAGATTTTCAATTAGTTGTATCTCGGCTAAATATTGTTCTATCCTAACAAACCATACAACAATGGAAAGCTTATTTATTCAGCTTTCAGATTACGTTTAAATCTCAATGTCCAAAAATTAACCCTTATGACTGGTTTTGTGGTCCAGGGTCACATACGATCTTGAAATTGGAATTTAGACATATTTGACTGTAAAATAGTTTTGAGAAATAAACTATTTATTGTGCAAGATATATGCATCTATTGGGGTTGTTTTGCAAATATGCTCTTACAACCTCCATTTATTTAATAAAAATACAGTAATGTTGTAAAATATTATTACAATTTAAAATAACTGTTTTCTATTTACATGAATTAAGAAAAAAAAAAAGATCTGTGATGGTAAGGCTGAATTATCAGCATTATTACTCCAATCTTCAGTGACACATGATCAGAAATCATTCTAATGCTGATTTGCTGCTCAAGAAATATTTTGTATTATTGTAAACTGTCAGACTGTTTTGTTGGGTTTTTCTCCCCATGTGCTCCCCGTGACCCAGTTTCTCCCTCTCGTTTTGATAAGTCATTTGGTTCAGGTGTGTCCCGTTCATTACCCTCATTTAGTTCTGTATTTAAAGTGTTGTCTGTTCCCTGATGCCTTTGTCCGGTGTCGTCTATACAATGTGCTATGTGTGTGTTCCCATTGTTTGGATTAATAAAGACTGTTATTCTTGAATTCTCCTAGGACTCCGCACTCCTTCGCTACATAGTAGACATCCTGACAGAACACCGGACCACAAAGATGACTTGGGCTGAGGACCAGCAATGGTATCTGTGGCAGGGAGGTCGGTCAGTGGAAAGGTATGTGGAGGAATTCCTCTAGCTGTCTTACCGGGTGAGCTGGCACGACGCTGCACTCGAAACGATCCGTTCTGAGCTCCCTACGTGTGTTTTTTTTTTTTTTTTTTTCCCCCTTGGTCGAGTTGATTAATCTTATCCTTTATTTAAATGGTTCAAATTTTGAGGTAGAAGAAATGAAGGAAAATGTAAACCATCCTCATCCAGCCCACTCTGAAACACACCTTGCCTCTCCAGCTCACCCCCCGCCGGGACCCTCCATATTCCTGTCTAATGGTTCCGACCACCCATTACCTCCCATTTACACCGAGCTCGTATATGGACCTCAAACAGTGCTGACCTGGGCGCCCAGGTGGCAGACCCCTCATACCAGTCGGTCCGGTCAGCGCTCAAATCCACATCCCTTTTCCTGTCTCCAGTTCCATGCTCCTTCTCAGTCCTCAGCCCAGATACAGCGGCAGCTCAACTGTCAAGCCTGCCGGCCGCTCCACTGTCTGGCCCGCCGCCCTCTCCAATCTCAAGCCCTCTGGCCGATTCACTCCCAAGCCCTGTGATGACAACAGCTATCTCCTTCTCCTCAGCCCAAAAGAGGAGAATGAGGAGGAATAAACTGTGGGCTCTAGCCCCTGACCAGAGTCGAGAGATGGCTGGCATTCCGGAGTCCAGCCCAGAGAGTGCTCCTGTTTTCAACTCAAGCCCAGAGTGGGCTGTTCCCACATTCGGACTAGAGATGGCTCCTGTTTCCAAGTCAGGCCCAGAGAGGGCTCCTGTTTTCAACTCAAGCCCAGAGTGGGCTGTTCCCACATTCGGACTAGAGATGGCTCCTGTTTCCAAGTCAGGCCCAGAGAGGGCTCCTGTTTCCACGTCAAGCCCAGAGAGGGCTCCTGTCCCCACGTCCAGCCCGGAGAGGGCAGTTGTTCCCGCATCTGGCCCAGGGAGGGCCTCAGATCCCGAGTCAAGCCCAGAGAGGGCTTATGATTCCAATTCCAGCCCAGAAAGGGCTCCTGTTCCCACGTCCAGCCCAGAGAGGGCTGTGGTTCGCACGTCTGGCCCAGGGAGGGCCTCAGATCCGCCCAAAGAGGGCTCCCATTCCTGAGTATAGCCCAGAGTGGGCTTCGGTTCCCGAGTGCAGCCCAAGGAGGGCTTCGGTTCCCAAGTGCAGCCCAGGGAAGGCTTCCAGAAGTTAAGTGGCACGAGGACGCGCCTTCCGGGAGGGGGAGGTATTGTCAGACTGGTGTTCCTGTTTTGTTGTGTTTTTCTCCCCATGTGCTCCCCGTGACCCAGTTTCTCCCTCTCGTTTTGATTAGTCATTTGCTTCAGGTGTGTCCCGTTCATTACCCTGTATTTATAGTGTTGCCTGTTCCCTGATTCCTTTGTCTGGTGTCGTCTATATAATGTGCTACGTGTGTGTTCCTGCGTGCCCTGTGTTCCCATTGGTTTGGATTAATAAAGACTATAATTCCTGAATTCTCCCATGACTCCAAGCTCCTTCGCTCCTACAAAATAGACATCCTGACAAACTTTGACACATTTTTTTTAAGGATTCTTTGATGAATAATAGTCTAAGTTTTAAAGAGGCCATGAACTGCCTTTGTTTTTTATTTTGTGCTGTTCTGAGGTCCACTTATAATGTTATTAAGATTTTTAAATAAAAAACATCATAATTTAGAAGTAATTTGTGTCCTGTTTTTAACCTCCCTCATCAGAACACTCCGTTTGAATAGGCATGGTGGATTGTAGACTCGGAAGTAAACGCCCACTGCTATGATTGGCTAACAGTTGTGTATGTTTGACGGCAACATAAACGGACACTGCTGTGCTTTAGATCAAAAATACTCATATCAAATGATCTGTAATAACAGACAAAGCCATAGTGACCACGTAATAAAAAGAGTTACTCACACTTGTGTTTTACAACATTACTGTCAGATTCAATATAGTTGGAACAGCATTGTCTTTTAGTTTCAATCTTTCTGGTAATCCCACATCGAATTGTTTCTTGTTTGTAAACGAATCCATGGTAAAATGAAGTGAATAAAGGACCGAGTTCGGTCCCACTTTATATTAAGTGGCCTTAATGACTATGTACTTACATTTAAATTAATCATTTAGTACAATGCACTTATTGTGTACATACATGTTTTTACATAGTACTATATTTTAAAAATACCTGCGTGTAATTACATCTGTAATTAATTTCTGTAATTACATTTATAGTTACCCTTAAACTTACCCATACCACCAAACCTGTCCCTAACTTTACCCGTATCCCACCTCAATAGAAGCAAAAGTGTTTTGCAATACAATATGAACACAGTAAGTACATTGTACTTATTTTTTGATGTAAGTACATAGTCGTTATAAAGTGAGACCCTGAGTTCTTACTGATACAGTCTGGAACTTCATAAAAAATAAAGTTCATTCACTCTTTCCTAATGTTGGGATCAGAAGGAAGGCAATGCAAAGACTGTTTTTCCACATCTTGGCACCGCACAGCATCTTGTTGTCTTCGAAGCCATCTTTATCATTTGATTTCTGCTTAGACCAGCGTTAGCCCTTCTTGTTATTTACACTACATGCGCGAAAAATCGGTGGGCAGGGCTAAACAGGCAGCGCTGTAGAATCGGTGGGCGGGGCTAAACAGGCAGTGATGTAGAAGCAGGCGTTGATCTTCTGTGGAGACGGTGCTTATCCACACTATTACATCATAGATTAGAACATTCCACAAGCTGTTGTTTTGACAGACTGCCTTCAGTATAAGATGTTTTTAGACTAACAGTAAAGTTTTGAGTTCTAAACTTACAGGATGTTTTTATAGTACAATGACCTCTTATATGTCAAAAGATCAAGGGAATTTTGGTTTCTTAGTTTGTGACCCCTTTAAAAATGTATTTGATGTTGTCTTTACTGTCACTTTTGATTAAATTAATGCATACTTGCTGAATAAAAGGATTAATATCTTAAAAAAAAGGAAGCATATGTTAACATTTAAAATGTTCATTCTACCTCATGCTTTCTGAAGAAGCCAGATCCGTGGAAACAAACACTGGAAACATATTACTCATTTGAAATGTCTTAACTTATTTTTTCGTAATGTTTGTTTTACCCATTTAGTTTTGTGTAATGCTGGTCTGCTTTGTTTTTGACCATATAACCTCAACACTTATTTGAATGCTGCTGTCATGTCAGCTACACATCATTACAGTGTTTTTAAGGAAATTTGACACGGTGGCTTTTACAACACATTTACATTGTACCCATAGAAAAATACACAAATGTGGTCTCTGGTTTAACTTAAAAGGGTTATAATGGGGTCAGTTTTAAGAAACCCTTGCTCTGCTGTCATTCAGTAAGTAAGTAAATAAATAAATAAATAAATAAAGGTTTTACCCTTCCTTTTTCAGGATCAAAAGAAAACTATAGACTATGACATTTTTTATTTTATTTTTATAGTTTATTTTTTATTTATTTATTTTTTGAGAGCACAGTAAAATAGCTAGATATGTTACCTGCAAGTATCTTTATTTGTCCTTTTTTTGTAAAAAAAAAAAAAAAAAAAAAAAGTACTATGGTGGTACCATGGTACCGTGATGGTACAATGTTTTTCTTCCTCGTTCTTTTTCTCTCTTTCTGTATGTTAGATTAAGCAAGCACCTACCTGAAATGACTCTCGCTGATCTGAGTAATGCAAGGCCAAGCAATCCAATTAAATCTACAAAGCCAAAGCCTAACATCCTCATCGTGAATGTAAACACGTTTACTGTAAGCACTGCTGCGTGTATGCATGAGAGGAAGGACGGGAAATAGAGATATAGAGAGAAGGCACCTTGAGAATACATAAACACTCAGAGGGGAATTCACTAAGAATCAATTGTGCACACTGATAGGGTTGTCTGTGTTGTTTTATCCTCAATTCACTAAAGGAATTATGTAAATCACGTAATAGCATGAACATATCCAACAATTAGTGCTGAACAAAAATTCCACGGTACACATCTTGCATTGTGGTTCTGGTCCTGAGGTGCATTTCCCAAACAACGATGTAACTAGCTGCTTAACTACCACAGTATGATCTATTGATCGAGAAGGTAACTACGACTATTTCCCAAATATGTGGGAACTTTTAAACTTTTGAGAGTCCAAACAACTAATAAAAACATCACAATGATCAATAAAAATTCCACACGACTCCAGTCCATCAATTACCATCTTGTAAAGCAAAAAACTGTATCTTTGAAAGCAAACAAATCCATCAAGGTATTTTAACTGTTGCTTCTGACCAAAATACAAGTCTATTGTCCATAATAATGCCTCCTCCAGTCCAGTAAAATAAATAAATAAATAAATGAAGCATAAATAGTCCATCCCCTCTTGCCCTCTCACATCAAAATCCATAGACATATATATATATATATATATATATATATATATATATATATATATTTTTTTTTAGAAAAGTTTTAGGCTGTTTTTTGCTTGTAAACAGTGCTTAATACTGTAAGTGCATATTTCTCTCCTAATTCAGACGAGACGGCTTTTTCTCCAGAGAAATTTGTATTATGGATAGAGGACTCATATTTTAGCTGGAAGCAACAGTTTGAAATTAAAAATGTGTTAATGATAAATTTGTTGATTACAAACATGCAGCTTTTGCTTCACAAGAAGTTAAGCTAACTGATGGACTGGAGTTGTATGGAATATTTGCAGATTATGATGTTTTTATCAGCTATTTGAACTCTTATTCTGATGGGACCCATTCACTGCAGAAAACTCTGGATTCAAGAAACACCGTATGCTTGAACTATGACGGTAAAAATGGAAGTTGCACCCATAGTTGGCTAATCATGCTTTTGGGAAGCGCACCCATGTTTGGTTGTGGAGGATGCAGCATAGCTCAAAAATCTGACTGGGACTCTAATCCAGACACCTAAATCAGCTCTTTAAAATGCTGGAAGCCCTGAAAACAAATGGCAATTCATTTTTAGTGTGTCTGTCAAAGTCCTTATGTGCAATAAACACTGCATGCAGCAATGCAAAAATAACATAGTGCTCAACAAACCCAACACTGCACACTGTACTTATTCTTGAAAAATACTGGCAGGACGGAGTGGCTGAATGAATATATGACCCATATGACCTACAGTGCTATGGGTGTAATAGGGGTAATGTGTTTAGCACAGATCCCCAGACAGAGCGGATGTTTCTTATCTGTCATCCACCTGACTGCCTTCCAGTAAAAGATTTTCCCCTTTAAGCTCCATTACAGAGAGTGAAACAGCAGCGGGATAAGAGCTTCTGTGTTTGCTCATCCGTGTGTGAGGGGCCAGAGAATGGAGCTCGCCCCCTGCTTCATTGACTGCTCATAGGAAAGGTGCCAGACTGGCACAGGACGTTCAAATGACTGGAAGTCCTTGAGATAACATTTTCCCAACTTTACTGTCCTATTTAAACAGCCGTGGACAGAGTTCCTGCTGGCCAAAGGGCCGTTTCAGGAGGGGGAATGATTTTGGGGGAAAGTATCAGAATGAGATAGACACAGCAAAAAAAACAAAACAAAAAAACCCCCAATCCTTTATCAGCTTGTCCCTGGGGCACTACAGTTAAACGAACATATTTGTACCTCATTCATCTCTAAAACATTCAAAGTAGTACCATAAGGGTATCGCTAATCTATGGTGGAAATATGCACCTTTTAGGGGTAGAAAAGGTATAAAGTCATCCCTTTAAGAGTACTGCCCCAGCGTCCTGCATTATATCTGAATATATAAACGTTATATCTGAATGTTCTCTGAATGTTCAAAATGCCCACTTTCCTTAGATAAACATTCCATTCCATTTTATCATTTTGTATTTAGAATTTTCCTGTGGTCTCTGAAATTTCTGAAACAAGTAGCAACATTTAAAAACAATAAGACAAACATCCAATTAAAACGTTTTGGTAAAAAAAGTTAAATGAAAAAATTATAAATAAATAATGTTTTATGCTAATGTTTTAAGAACATTATTAAAGACCAAATAACTTTGAACAAACATTCTATTAACATTACTGGAAAATTTTAAACATATCATAATTAACGTTACATGATTTTCATATTTCCTTTATGCTTCCTTTCCTCTAGGATTGGTGATATTCTTTATAGTAGGGTCCAAAAAGTGAAAATTCTATAGTAGATTTTTGGACTTATTTTTTTTTCTAATTTTATACAACTTTTAATTGTAAACTATTTAATCAGCAAAAAAGTTTGGATGAAAATATGAACTGTAAATTTATTTCAGAATGCCTGAGTCACATGATCAGTGTCACAAATTTACTTTTGATTAATGTCCTAGAAATAAAAATCTGAAATATTTATTTATTTACTTTACATGCTTTGGATTTTAAGAAATTATTTAATTCTATGTCATGAGTAAACATATTTTATGGGTTGGAGTTTTTGTATGAATTAGTAAAATTTGGTGAGTACCAAAAAAAGAAAGAAAAAAGAAAGAAAGAAAAAAAAAAGAATGTCCAGTGAAGGTCAATCCATGCACCTAACCCTCAGTGGGACTTCTTACAAATTTGATTATACAAATTCATACAAATTCGCAACTAATTCACCAAAATGTAAAATAGTTATGAATTTACATGAGAGTGAAATGAGTTGTGAAATATTTAAGCTTTCCTTTCAAATCCCAACTCTGCTGTATGTGATATCAGGATTATTCTCTTGAGCAAGATATTTAACTCCAGCTTTCTCCAATGGGACACACCCTGTATTAGGTGTACTCTGGATTAAAAAAGCATCAGTTAAATGATGACTTATTTACTACTTACCTGGCAATGTCTGGCAGAAATAGTATTAAATATAATACTTTAAGCAACTTTCACTACAGTATTGGTAATTCTTACACATCTCATTCTTGTCTCATGTGTCCAGTACCTGAGGGGCAAAAAACTAAAAACTGCAGCTCAGCTCCACTATCACTTACTGACACTGCACTCTGATGCTTGCCCAAGGAGGCAAAAATGAGAGATTGACTTCTTTGCAGGTATAGAACCACAATAAACAAGCACATAAACATCTACTGTAAGCAAAAGCTGTATACAGTAAACACTCTATAAATAGGTCACTGTGGATCTTGGATAGGCTCGTTGACAGGTTCTTAAACCTGAAAAGTGGAACCTCATACCTGGAAGTGGAAAATGTGGAACAACTGCCAGAAACACACTGTATGTGTATAAACATGTTTTCATCAAATTCTCGCAACAAATATTTCTGGGTGAAACACATTATGAAAACATCACAAACCAACAGAGCTCAAACCTGTTTCTTCCAGGTCATTATAAAACATTATCATTTGATAAGTCATTTGAGTCTATGCTGCTTGTTCTTTATGCATAGGCGTCATCTAATGTGAAAATACAGATCTTACTCTTTTCAGATCAAATGGATCAAATATGAGATACAGAAACGAGTTTTAGTTGATTATATCACTGATAACTTTAATCAAAGTACCCAAAATCCGAAGCCCTGAGGTTTGGTTCTCATCTGGTTTTTCTTCAGGCTCCAGATTTTCCATTGAACATCAAGTGGCGAACAACACAAAAATATGTTTTCTTGCCAGAATATTCTGAGAATGTTCCCTGTTAGCTGGGAATACAGTACCAAAAATCATACAAAAGTAAAAAAAAAATGTCCTTCAATTAAAACACTGAAATTTGATTAAGGCCAAACACTATTCAAATAATTAACATTATATAAGCTGTATGGTAATACCAAAACCAAAAACTGGTATCATGCGATCACTGCACAAAAGAATGTTGATAACATAGTGTGGGTCATATTTTTGTACTTTGCATAGATTTGTTAGTGGTTTTTCAAAGACAAAGATGTCCTGCTACTTCTCAGTAACCAAGTTTCCATCCAGACTTTGCGCTGTTTTGTTATCGACAAAGAGAATATGCGATAAAAAATCTTTGCGACATTTGCTGTCTACAGCCTGTTTCCATCCAACTGGCCTTTTACCGATAAAATGGTGTGCGTGATGACGTCATCCCTAAAAAAACGAATTGTCGCATAAGTTTTTGTGTGTCGCAAAAAAAAATTGCCCTTGAGGTGTTTCCATACATAATTTCTCCTTTTGCGTAAATTAGGCTAGTAGCCTGTTCTTCATCCATTTGAAACAAAACAGTCTATTATTAAATTGTATAGGCCTACATAAAATAATTTTTATTAAGTGTCATGAGTTTTTTTGTACTTTGTTATAGACTAGATAGATAGGCCACTGTTGATAATCAAGCAATGATCATAAACGGGTGCAGTTGTATTATTATTATTTTTCTGATTAACGTTTATAGGAAACTGAAATGTTCATTTCGGTTATTTTATTTCTCCT
>JAFVLL020038602.1:0-25614 GCA_021397915.2 Tor tambroides
ATTTATTTATTTATTTATTTATTTCAGGAATCTTCGATGAATAGAAAGTTCAATAGAACAGCATTTATTTGAAACTTTTATTTTTTTTATTTTTTGTGACATTATGGCACGGTTTCATAAACAGGGCAACAGGGCTTAGCCTAAACCAGGATTAGACCATAGTTCAATTAGGACATTTAAGTAATTTTTATAAACATGCCTTAGAAAAAAGCATTACTGGTGTACATCTTAAGACAAAACAAAGGCAGTGACATGTTTTAAGATCAGTCAGTGCAAGTTTCTTTCAGTTGAAACAGCTCAGATTTACATTTTAGTCCAGGACTAGGTTTAAGCCTTGTCTGTGAATCTAGGGGAATAAATGTCTTTACTGTGATTTTTGATCAATTTAATGTGTTGTTGCTCATTGAAGCAATGATATCTTTCATTCATTCATGAATAAATAAATAAATAAATAACATTTTTATTATTATTATTATTATTATTATTATTGACCCCAATCTTTTGAACGGTATGTTCTTTTATTTGTCTGATATATGTTTGTAACCAAACAGCCACTGTTGCTAAATAAATACTAAATAGTAAACAGCAACAGTAACAGTGAACACATCCACCCTCAGAAACACCGCAGAGACCAATTCAAAAACCTCTCAGATTTAGCATTCCTTCAGTCAATCCCCCTTGAGCTGCAGAGCGAGTACAAATGACCAGCCGGGCCAGAGCTGCATCTTCAGGACGGGAAGGCAGCGGTGGCAGCTGCTTGTAGGCGAGTAAAGGACTCTCTCAGATTAATGAGCAGCGCTGACAGTAATTGCTAGGTGCCAGGTTATCACCCTGACCACTGACACCACTTCCCCTCAGGACTCTCTCCATTTCCTCAAGGAGGCCATTGTTTGCACTCACATTAGCAGCGGCTCAGCGGGATAACAGAGACGCTGACCACACAATAGAGGCTAAAACATACTTCATCTCTCCCAGTTCACCACTGTCACTAACTTTTGATGCCATTCTTCCTGCAGGGCAGTGCTGATTAGTAATAGACGTGATTCTCAATGTTTAAAAGGCACTAAAAACATTCCCTGCAATCCACAGACACATAGGAACTAGTTACATATGATTTATACAGAAATGTGCATATCTAATTTAAGCTGAAATTAAAATGATAATAAAAAGCATTTGGATACACAATAATAATACTATTATATTATATTATATTATATTATATTATATGCAGTGCTTTTGTATGTTGACTTAAATGTTCAAAATATACCCAAATGTAATATATTGAGATGAATAGTTTTGTGTTTCACAAATCCTGTACGCCATTATACTGTGCTCGTAGCGTGTGCTTTTTAATTGCATGCACAAATACGGAGGTGCGCACTGTAGTCTGTATCATTTCATATTAAAGCGCGAATGAAATTAAGAGCATGTGTGTCAGATCCGCATCACATTCAGCAGCAGCAGCTCTTAAAGTTATAGCAGTCAAATAATCTAATAATCCAGCTGCTTTGATGTCTGTTCATCAAAGAATAAAAGAGGAAATCAATAACTTTTGTAGCATTAAGGATTCATCTATATTTAATTTAGAATTTTGTGTTTAATAACTTTATTCAGTTTCTATATATTTCCTACTTGCTGAAGGGCACAGGTAAATATGACAATATAATGGGTTTATGTGAAGATTTTTTTAAATTCGCTTAAAAGTTGTTATTCTTTAAAGTTTAATAAATGTTAAAATTGAGAGCTCGTAATGTTAGAATAGTCAACACTGCATATAGAAAATGGTTAAATATTAGGAAAAACAAATCTATTTCATAGAGACATCAGTATTGGTATCAATGATACTCGCCTTCATACAAAAGATGTCATTAAACAAATATTCAAAATATACTGTCTTTGCGTTTTTTCTACATTATTTAGAAGATTGAATGTGAAATTATTGCAATATAAAAGTATTTTTTTAAATTTTAATGTTAGGTGGGATTAATCGCAATTCATTTCAGAAAAAATATATAATATTATATTTTATTATATATATATTACTATATTATAGTATTATTACAACATTATTACTATTGTGTGTATGTATATCTTTATAATAATAATAATAATAATAATGACAATGATAATAATGGCAACAATAATAATAATAATAATAATAACAACAATAATAATAATAATAATAACAATAATAATAATAATAATAATAATAATGACAATAATAATAATAATAATAATTATTATTATTATTATTATTATTATTATTATTATTATTATTATTAATATTAATATTATTATTATTATTATAAATTGACATTTACTTTTGAAGTTTTTGCAAGTCTCATCATACATTTAACAACAACAACATTTTTATTATTATTAAATGTATTCTATATGTTGTGCTATTGAAATCACTACTTTTTTTTTGTATTACAGAAAATTCTACCGTAATAAGAATGATTACACTTGCAAAAACTTCAAAAGTAAAACATCAAATTATTATTATTATTACATAATCATCATCATCATCATCATCATCATCATTTATTAGTTCCATTTTCTATAATATTTTTCCACAGACCATTTAGCACCGACTTTTAAAACGCATGAACACCATTGCATACATCAAAATATCGCATACACTTCCATAAACGCCCTGCTTCAGATTCCCTCCAGTGAATGATGAAAGAATCTAAACGTCTCAGTGATCTATAATAAATATACCTTTCATTTTTTTAATTGCCTCATTTGTTTAATTGCCTTTGTCACACAGCCTTGTGGTGTTTCTAATTCGCTCCATCTTCTTTTTTTTCCTGGCCGCTTTCAGCTCGCAATACAAGGGATCAGTGATTAGCTGCGTCAACCAATTAGAAAGCATGTCTGGAGTCTGAAATGTCATGTCATGAATATTGCAGGAGGAGCTCCGGCACATTTCCAGAATTTGACCCAATTTAGCAAACAGACGTCGGCGTGCGCTGGAACATCAGAGCGGTGTCCACAAACAGCACCAGCGCTGTCAGCCGCGGCGGGGATTTACACCAGAGACAAACAGCCAACGCCTGCGCCACCAAAGCCGCCAAACAAATGTCAATTTTCCATGTCATCAAACTGTAAAAACTGATCCGAGCGCAGTAACAGTCAGAGACGCTGAGCGCATTCAGCAGACTGCATAATCGAGAGAGGAAATTATGGCAGCTGCACATCGATTATCCCTTAATGGGCACCGACTTCAAATTAATGTCTTCTTCATGTTCCATATTTCACATTCATATTGAGAGGAATTTACCACAATTACGGTGTAATTGCAGATCTGCGGCTGAAGTTAACAGCGTACAGGGTGCGTTTAAGAACCTAAATCTAATCTTAGTCTATTCTGAGTAGCTCTTGAGTCGAAACCTGAATGCTGAGATTGTCCTTCTGTGTGGTTTGGTGACAAATGCATTAGGGAGTTGAATGTGTGGTAGAAACAGCAGCAAAATAATGCATAAACAAACAAATACAACAGGCTATCGGAGCTCTCCTTGATGAAACTTGCGCGTTATCTCTGGCTTTGAAGCTCAGCTGTCAGACGGAACGTGGTTTTGAGACTCTTTTTAACCCCTGGTCTGTAATTATGCAGAGGCAGCTCTCGGCTGCAGTGGAGGACAGAAGGAGAGATGGAGAGGCTGATGAAGTGGAAAGAGGAAGAGGTCGACAGAAATAAATGACATTTTAAAATACATTAAAATAGAAAACAGTTATTTTAAATTGTAAAAATATTTCATAATTTTACTGTTTTTATAACATTTTTTACAGTATTTTAATCAAACGCATACAGCCTTTGTGAGCACCTTCCAAAAACCATTTTTGAACAATAGTGTATTCTTATTGTCATTATTGTAATGCGAATGAATAAATAAATGAATAAATAAATAAATAAAAATACTTTGGGGTCAGAAAATGTAATAATTTCTTTTCTTTTTTTTCTTTTTTTTAAGAAATTAATACTTTATTCAGCAAGGATATGTTAAATTAAAAAAGTGATAGTAATGACTTATATTGTTAGAAATAAATACTTTTTTCACTTTTTATTCATCAAAGAATCATGAAAAAAAATAAATAATAATAATTAGCAGCACAGCAATTTCCAACATTGATAATCAGCATATTAAAATAATTTCTGAAGGATCATGTGACACTGAAGACTGGAATAATGATGCTGAAAATTCAGGTTTGGGTCATAGGAATAAATTACATTTTAAAGTATATTAAAATAGAAAACAGTTATTTTAAATTGTAATAATATTTCCAAATATTATAGTGTTTTTCTGTATTTTTGATCAAATAAATGCAGCCTTGATGAGCATAAGAGACGTCTATAAAAACATTAAACATCCTACTGATTCCAAACGACAGTGTCTTTCCTTTGATTCCTCCACGTGTAAGTGTTTAATACGGATGAGCTTGAGCCAAACTGCTTCAGTAAAGCTCATTGTGGAGCAGTGATGTGCTGTCAGCAGATACAAAAGCTGTCGTCTGTCCACCTGTGGGAGGCGTGACGCTCTGCGACGATCGCTAATTACATGTTAACCTGACGTGGCAGGACAAGAAACGTGACAGGAACAGAAGCTGGCCAATTAACTATTTCATCACCCCGCTTTTATGAATTTCCCATTTGTCAGAGTAATTGGTGTATGGCTCCACACCGTCTCTCTCTCACTAAATGTCTATTTTCAGAAAATAATACTTATTCCAGGATCTAATATATGTCATCTCTTGGCTTGGGTCCTAGTTTCTGTGTTACATATGTCACGTTTGAGCACAAAACATTTTTCTGGCAGCTTGCTCCAGTTGAAATGTCTGTTGTTTCTCTGGTGGGTGGAGGTTTTCACCTCCGTTATGCTGACACGGACGTTGGCGTCCCCACATGTAAATAAACACGTCTGTCAAAGCTGCCGAAAACAAATGTGGTTTTAGTCACGTCTAGACAACCGCAATGACTTCATAAGCCATATTCTTCCACACGTGTCTAGTCGAGCTGGAGTTGCTCCGGCAGAGGAAACATCTAATGCTTTTCCTCGGTTTGTGTCGTCCACTGCTGCTGAAGTTTCATCGCTTGACGAGAAAAACATGTCTGAATCTCTAAAAGTGACACTTTTAGCTCAGATGATATGCATTTATCACGATAATGATTGTTTTTACTAAGGCTGTCAATCAATTAAAAATTCATCAAATTCATTTATATGATGTGCTCATTTATTCAAGGGGCAAGATTAAACACATGCATTTTTTATTGCGTTTTTAAATAAATAAACAAACTACTAAATTAATGCACAGTCCTAAATTACTGACAGCTCTAATTTTTATATGGTTAATACCGGTTGACCTTTTTAATAACTGATTTCAAGGTATCTAAAAGCATGGCTAATAAAATGGCAATATATTATTTATACACAATATAATAGAATTTAATGACAAGATGCACCTAAATAAATAAATTGTAAGGTCTGTTTTGGGTTTTGTTTCATGTTCATGTTTTCTTGTCTTTTATTTTGAAGTTTTGTTATGGTTCCTGTTTGTGTCATGCTTCCCTTGCCCTCATGTCTCTTTGCTATTGGTTACCTTGGTCAGTGTGTCTTGTTCTGATTGGTTCTCTTGTTCATTGTGTCATGTTTTCATTGGTTTGTTCTTGTCATGTGACCCTCATTGTTTGTATAAGTAGCCACGTCCTTGCCTTTAGTTCTTGTCGTGTATTGATGTTGTAACCTGCTGTCGGTGAGTCTAGTCTGTCCATGCCACGTCAAGTCTGTTTCATGCAAGCCTGTTCGTCAAGTCTGTTTCAAGTCAAGTCTTCGTCTGTTTGGATTATGAATATCACCATTGTAAATAAACTGCACTTGGGTTCATCACTACGCTCGCCTTCAGTGGACTCTTTACATAAATAAATAAAAACTTGTAATTTTACTTTATATATTAGCTATTACTTTACGATTCAATTCACCAGAAATAATAATAATAATAATAATAATAATAATAATAATGTGTTTTTTTCCCCCCTCATTTACATATATGCATATTTGGCATGCCATCACAGGAATAAATTACATTTTTAAATATATTAAAGTAGAAAACAGTTATTTTAAATTGACTTCTTTCAAAAACGTCCATCAAAAATATATATATATATATATATATATTTTGAACAGTAGTGTACTCTTATTGTCATAATATTATATTGTGTATAAATTATATATTATGGCAGTAAATAATATGCACCAGAAAAATCTAAAATTAAATGAATACTTTTATACTTTTAAAATTAAATTAATTTTAAGTTAATATAATATGATATTAATATATATTCTTTACATATTAAATTCACCAGCAATAATAATAATATTAATAATAATAATAATAAATGCTTATTCATTTGCAAATATCTTATTTGGCATGCCATCAGAGGAATAAATTACATTTTAAAATAGTAGAAAATAGAATAGTAGAAAATTGTTATTTTAAATTGAAATATTTTTTCATCATAATACTATTTTTACATGCATTTTTGATCAAATACATACAGCCTTTGTGAGCATAAGAGACTTCTTTTAAAAAACTTTAAAAAACATTTTTAAACATAGTGTATTCTTGTTCTCATAATATACAATTTATACACAATATTATATAATTTAATGACAGTAAATAAGATGAACCAAAAATATAAAATTAAATTGTACTTTTATATAATACCTACTACTTTACAGAATTCATCAGAAATCATCTACTACTTCACAATCTATCCGTCACAATTCAAATTAATATTTAATTTAAAATTTGAACAATTCATTGATGAGGCTGTTGATAGAATGAGCATGTATATATAAAAGAACATACTGACTTCTAAAAGTCAAAGTCTGCATTTTCGTCTATGTGTGTGTGTGTGTGTGTGTGTGTGTGTGTGTGTGTGTGTAATCTTAAAAAAAAAAAAATCCAATCCCAAAGATATAAGACAAAAGTTTGATGGGATTTGTATGTAAGACACAAAGAAAAGGACAGTTGAATCTTGACGTGCAGAGAGAAACGGTGCAAAAATGAGGAGTGAGTGAGTGAGAGAGAGAGAGAGAGAGAGAGAGAGAGAGAGAGAGAGAGAGAGAGAGAGAGAGAGAGAGAGAGAGAGAGAGTAGTGGGTTCAGTGAGACGAGTGTCTTTGATCTCTGATTCCAGCGCACAGAGCACGGAAATGAAACCCCAGGCCCTTCCAGCCCCATTTCTGTTATGTGGGCAAAAATAAAGCAAGCATCAATTTCAAATTAACTTCAAAAATAATGAACTTCTGGGATCCTTGCAATTCACACATGTGAAGTTCGTCCCTGATTGCTTTCAGTTGCAGGAATCATTACATTGCCTCGAATTTTATTTCATCACATTGTTGATTTAATTATTTGATGTAGGCTAGACATGGTAAAAGAATCATTTCAATTACAAAACGCAAAGTATTTGATGTGGGTCAGACGTTGTTGAGGTGGAATTTAAATGAAAAAATACCATCATCAATTTACTAAACTTTTGAAATAATAACCAATACATAAGATTGCATCATTTGGATGATTTCATTTCATATAGTTTTTTTTCTTTTTCTTTTAATATGTGCAAATTTTATGAAGATATGAAGACTGTCTTTAGCATTACTATATATAGCAGCAAGAAGACTTTTCATTGAATTCCCTGAATCCCAATATTCCCAATCTTAGCAATAACAATTTGTGTTCCATTTCACCAAAAATGTCCAGTATCTCAATTCCAGCAATAGCAGACTGGGTTCAGAGGATCCAAATTTGTTTTTCTAAATGCATGAAGCAGTTCTGAGTAACTTTAACGCTTTTCGAACAGTTCCCATGGTGATGTGGCACCTGTGGGTTGCAGGCTAATCTGTGAATTCTGGGGTGTGAAAGTTTTATTCTTGTCTCCTCACACGCAGCCCATTCATATCAGAACATTCATTTAGTTGTGCTAAATGAAGATTTACAGGTATATATGAAATCAGTACACAGGAACAAAAATGAGGGATATAATATAGAAACAAAGCCAAAATTAAGAGCGATCAATAAAAGTCATTTTTGCCTTTATTGTGACAGGACAGCTCAGAATTGACCGGCAGCGAAGTGGGGGGGGGGGGGGGGGTTGTGGGAGCAGGAAAGGTCCTCGAGTCAGGATTCGAACACGGGACGCCCGTAGCACAACGGTGCTGTACGTCGGCGCACTGCTCACTAGGCTATTGGCACCGACCATATTTTATATTCTTAAAACCATGTAGAAATTAAATATCTTTACAAATATATTAAATATAGGTTTTATACACAGTTGTACATATGTGAACTGTACATACAAACTATATTTACTATATTTGCAAAAAAATATTTAGTATTTAATATGTAACAATATTTACTATATTTGTAAAAAAAAAATATTGTGTGTGTGTATTTTTGCATTGTGCAACACTTTATGTAATACTGTATATATATATATATATATATATAAAGTGTTGCACAATGCAAAAATAAATAAATAAATAAAAAATAGTCACAGCACCCAGCAACTATGTTGTTGCCTAATTTACTAGCATTTATTGAAATTCATTTCATCTACTGAAAAAGGTCAACAGATTTAGAAATTAATCTTCATGTTAACTGTGACTTTTTATCTCACAATTCAGACTTTCTCTCATACTTGTGAGTCATAAACTCACAATTCTAAGGACAGAAAAGTCAGAACTGCAAGATATAATTTCACAATTCTGAGGAGCAAAGTCATAATTGCAAAAGTGCAAGTTTATAACGCCAGTTCTTAGAAATCCTGAGAAATACTTTTCTTGGAATTTCTTGAGTTTACATCTCACAATTCTGACTTTTTTTCTCCTGACTGTGTGAATTCTTCAGAATTCTAAAGAAAAAAAAAAAGAATTGCAAGATGTAAATTCACAATTCTGAGGAACAAAGTTTTATTTTATTTTATTTTTTTATTTTTATTTTTCAGCAATTAACATGATTTGGTCACACCACCCAGCAACTAGTTATGTTGTTACCTAATGACTAATTAACTAGTATTTATTTAAATTAATTTCATCTATTGAAAAAGGTCAACAGATTTGTGTCTCAAAACACACACACACACACACACACACAAACATCTGACAATATTGCCAAATCAACCTTTTTACTTTGTCTTCTAAATAAAAGTTGAAACATCAGCAACATATTAGACTTCCTCTGTGCTTATATTGTGTCACATTCTCATGAAAATCTCCGTTCCAGTGAAATGCATCATTTCCCCAGGCCGAATGCATGAGAGAGCGTTTACAAGAAGAGGGAGAGCTGGGTAATCAGTGCCTTTGAAGAGAAGATAGCAGCGAGCTTTCCGAGGGCAGCGTGCCAGCCGTTCTCTCGCTCCCTTTTTTCTCCCCATGTCCTTTAAAGAGACGTCCCCTGAGAGGGGTCGAGAACCGCAGGAGGATATTGCCTCACACATCAGCAGGGGCCCCCACCTCTCTTTTATTAGTCTCCAGTCTCCCGTCCCTTCACATAAATATGCCAAGAAGCTCCATCCATTTTTCACTCGAGGTGTCAGTGTGACGCCCGCCGTGAGCACAATCACACAGATTACAGCATTGCCATGTAGTGGCGAGACCCATACAGGAGCACTTCCACCAACTACGACATCAAATGAGGCATGTTTATTTATTACATTAACATTAATGCACTTCGAAAGCCACAATTACAAGAGCCGCTTTAACCCGTATTTACGGAGATCCTTGTATTCCAATCGAAATTCTCTTGCACTCTCGTACACAAGTGTCATTGTGAAGTGTCTGTTGGATTAGGGGGGAATTACACTTCAATATGCCAAATACAACACAATTACTGAAACGAGGAAATACGATTGGAAGACCAATGGAAATGTTACCAATGAGACCACACCGACCCTCTTTGAGGGCCGCAGGGGCTCTTGGTTTGTGTTAAAGTGACGTCACTGCGGTGAGAATCGCCTCCGCAAGGTTCTGTTATACATCCCAGTTTATTCATTGTCACTGGAGAAATCTGAGGAAAGGTTTATGCTGAGAGCTTTGAGAAGAACAACTGCAAATAATGTTAAAACATTCGCACATACAGTGAGTTTGACTGTTAGCTATGGAAGCTTATTTCTGCCACGGATTTAAAAAATAAATAAATAAAAAAATAAAAAATTAACTGTGACTTTTTATTTCACAATTCTGATTTTTTATTTTTTTTGTCCTCAGAATCGTGAATTTACATCTTGCAATTCTTTTTTTCTTCAGAATTCTGAAGAATTCACACAGTCCGGAGAAAATCAAAATCAGAATTGTGAGATATAAACTCAGAATTCCAAGTAAAGAATTTCTCAGAACTAGCAGTTATAAACTCGCAATGTGCAATTCTGACTTTGTTCCTTAGAATTGTGAGTTTACATCTTGCAATTCTGACTTTAGTTCTCAGAAATGTATATTTACATCTTGCAATTCTTTTTTTTTTTTCTTCAAAATTCTGAAGAATTCATGCAGTCAGGAGAAAAAAAGTCAAAATTGTGAGATGTAAACTCAGAATTCAAAGAAAAGAATTCCTCAGAATTTCTCAGAACTGGCATTATAAACTCGCAATTGTGCAATGACTTTGTTCCTTAGAATTGTGAATTTATATCTTGCATTTTTTTTTCTTCAGAATTTGTGCAGTCAGGAGAAAAAAGTCAGAATTGTGAGATGTAAACTCAAAATTCCAAGAAAAGAATTTCTCAGAATTTCCCAAAACTTGTTTTTATAAATTCACAATTGTTTAATTCTGACAAAAAATGACCCTATAGGTCATTTGTGCAAGCACCTTATTACGATCTATATTTACGTTTTAAAGTTAAGCGCCCTCTAGCAGGCATAAAAATAATGACAGTGTCGTGTTGCATCTGTTGTCATGAAATGACGTATGACTGTCATTACCAATCAAAATGCGTGTTTATTTAAACGCAACGTGTGGACTTTTTACACCGATCTCACGGTAATTCGTACATATTTTACTAGGTAGCTAATTCGTACGAATGACCACATCTAACCCCACCCCTAAACCTACCCTCAGAGAAATCATACAAAATCTTGATTTATAGTGCATATACATTTTATGTGCACGTAAGTTCTCTGAGATCAAACCCATTATCGCATGATCACATGATTACATATGCTCTTATAACGCAATGCTCTACCAACTGAGCTACACGAAACCCGAATTATGACGCAGATAAAAGAATACAAAACATTAATATGAAAGTGTCCTGTTGCCGATAGGGGTGCAATTGTAGTATACGTTCTGATGGGTTGTATTTCAGGGATTTTGACAAACGACCTATACGAGCGTATTGGTTGGAGGACAGGTTGAATAGTGAGTTTGCATCTTGCAATTCTGACTTTTCTGTCCTTAGAATTGTGAGTTTACATCTTGGAGTTTATAACTCACAAGTATGAGAAAAAAGTCAGAACTGTGAAATAAAAAGTCACAATTAACTTGGGAAAAAAAATCTATAAACTTCTATAGTTAGCTAATTGGTTCTTGTTAAGCTCATTAATTCTCTCCAGTGTAAAAATAACTGCATTTTTCTTAAAGTGTGATTACCTACAAAAAGTTCATTAAATACAAAGAACATTGTGCTTGAACGCAGACACAAATAGCCAGTCTAGCCAGTCTGTTTTTAGATATTTTTTGTCTCCTGCATACTAATGACCAGTAAACAAGTAATAAGTATAATTTGGTATTAATATCAACTATTAATTAATATTTATTAAGGGCATACAAACATATATGCCTCTAGAAATTAATTTGACAGTAGATTTGACACAGTTTAAATTGACTAAATGTATTTTGTTGATATTTTTTGCTATTTTTCGAGATCCCCTATTTGAGATATTTTTTCTTACAGTTCAGATTGCCTGAATTTATCTAGATACCTGTTCATTAAAGATCAATGCAGCCCACCCACACTTGCCCCCCAGCTGTGTTTAAAAACACTTCCAATGTCTTTCAACAGATGGACAGCGAATTGAGATTTTCAGTACTCTTGTTTACACGAGAGCTGCGTTTTCATCGTGGAGTCTGAGGTGAGACTGCCGAACGGCCCGTGAAGCACATGACATTTATTTTGGGTGTAAAAACATTCCAAATGTGTCTAAGAACACACAGAATTGTTTTAATGAGAAGAAACTCCGAGTAGACGCTCTAAATTAGTCTATAAAAGTTGAGCTGTCGGCCTCAATCAATGCGTTTAAGATGACATTGTACAAACGCTTCCTCTCTGGCACGAATTCAGTCGCAAACCCCGAAGTCTCACTCTACACTTGACTGAAGCAGAATATGTAATTAGCGATCAACTCAAAATTAGATTTTAGCAAAAAAATATAAGCAGGTATAAATAAAACTACTCTACGCAGCATTGTTTTGGCATGAAATAGTTTGACAGCAAGGCAGCTCATTGTTCATGCTAAAACTGACAACTGGATGTCGAAATGTGCCCTGACTTGTGTTTTTAAGCGGTAATACCATCAGATTACAGTGTTTAGGGAGCAGCCGCTGCTGTCTTACCACAGTTTTTTTCCACCTGTTGTTTCCTCCACTGCGCTTACCTGCCTTGCCACAATTAAAACCATGTGGGTTGGCAATAAAAAAGCTCTATTATATTCTGAAGAACACCCAGCAGAAAGGAATATATCATGTTTGACTAGGGCGCTGGTGTTCTCTGAAGCGACCAGAATGCATTTGATCCCGAAACCTGTGCTAGAACAAATGGTAAAATCTTCAACTCCACACTCACGCACAATCCTGTCCTTCCAGCCATCAAGCCTGCTGTTGAATTTTCAAAAAGCCAGGTTTCGATAAGCAGAAAACGGAATGTAAATGTACGTAATGCGGTACTTCTGCTCGAACGAGACGAAATAAACCTAAAAGGAAAATCTTTGAAAGCAAAAAGAGGCCTTATAATGGAAGGAATGACAAATACAGTTTTGTTTCCTTAAGCACTTAAGTCTGTCTTAATAAAAAGGAATTAGCTCTTAATTAAAGGATTTGTTTTTATCTCATGTTAATTAACTGATTTAAGGAGACATCTTGAATAAAGACAAGTCCAGGACTTTGAAATCTCAAGTCAGATCTGTATAATCGCTAGCGTTACTTCACAAGGGTTTGATTCTTTGAAATGGGGGACAAAATGTTCGTATTCTCGGAGGGCAAAGCAGCAGGCTGTGGGTTTGAATCGCTAATTCGAGCGAGTGGCATAATAGCGGGAGAGGCTGATGGAAGCACTCCAATCAGTGTGAAATAACCAGGTTCCTAAACATGTCTGGAAAGGTGCAGTGACTCTGAATACCCACAAATGGGTCAATTCCAGTTCTAATGGACTACGCTAATATGCAGTACGGCTCCCTTGAGAAGGGTGTTAAACCCCTATCTTATATGTCAAAGACGTTAAGCCCTCTCACACGAATGGATTACAGACCACTCTTTCTCTAACTTGCATAGATTATGAAATTAATTCAATATGGCTATATTGATTGAACAACAAATCCTTGAATACAAAAAAAAAAAAAAATAACGAATCGTCCAGGATTTTTCTGAAGAACAGCGGGCAGTTTAACTGTTCAGGACAAACAAGGGAATATCACTTAAAAAAAAAAAAAAATCACAGCTCTGGATCATTCAGTTTTTAAGAATCAAGTGTATTTAAACTTTTGAATGGGGTCATTTTTTGTAAATTCAACCATAATTTTCTCTTGTGGACTATATGTATTTTTTGTGAAATATCTTATTCAGGTCAGTACTAAATAAAAAATAACATGCATTTTGTATGATCCCTCTTATTTTGGTAAAATAATTAACATTTTGCAGATTCTGCAAGGTGTATGTAAACTTTTGACTTCAACTGTATATGTGCACAATAAGTGCATTGAATCAAATGAATCAATGAAATGTAAATACATGTAAAGCAAATTTTATATATACTTTGAAAAAAAAAGAAAATGAATAAATAAATAGATTATATATATATATATATATATATTAAACCTAATTGACTAGTTTATTGGCCTTTTTTCTGCCTTTTAGAAATATTTTTGCAAAATGGATGGATGGATCATGAATAGATAGATAGATGGACTGATAAATTGGTAAAACATAAGGTAAAAATGTACTTTTTTTTTAAATGTCTGATGTTTTAGGATTGTGCTTTCATTAGCGATCTGACAGCATGCTAAGCATTACCTATTACACAGTTAGCATGGTAAAATCTTCTTTTTTTCGTCTTAAAATTAATACAGTTATACACATTCAGATGGATGCCATTTGCTGCTACATGCACCTCAAGCTTTAACTTTTAAAAATGCATCTCATTTTTTAACTTTTTTTGTTAAAGTATTGATATTTTAGTACAGTGATTTAAAAATGGTTGCAAGTATGAAAACTTAAAAAAAAAAAAATGCATATCAAGATCATTTCTTTAACTGTTTCTGAAAGCAAGAATATGTCTTATGTAATACCTCTAAAAAACATATCTGATTGGGGTCAGGAGAACATAAAACCAGCATAATTCAGGCATCCCAGCAAATAAACACACACACACACACAAAATACCAGGACTAGAAAAAGAAACAAGGAGCATAGAGGTATATGCAAGGCAAGAGGGAAAAGGGGAGATGATTGGCGAAGGATTATTGGATCAGATAGGCCGTGTCAACAGATAGTCCCGGAGAGTGTTTCTGATAAAGCTTCCCTCCTCTCGGGCCAGCAGTGCTTAAAGGTCACAGCGGTGTGGTAAGTTACAGCTACAGACCCCGCTTCTGCCTGTGAACAGCCAACAGCCTGCTAAGTCCTTTGACCCCAAGGGCTCCGCGTGCCAAAACCTGATACTGTCACTAATCTTCGGATAATGACTCTCCAGTCACCTCATTGATGGAAAGAAAAGAGTCAGTTGACTGGGCTGGTCACAAAAGGAACAGTGACAGAACTCATCGAAAACAAAAGACCCAGGAGAGAGAAATTTTACTCAGCTGTATTTCGTTCAACATCATTGTTGTCTTGAAGAGATCTTTAAGTAGCTTTGGTTTTCCTGTACACGGTTGTTAATAAGCAGCAAGATACACTAATTTGTCTTTTCAGTCTCAGCAGCAACTCAAAAGATGACTATAGCTGTTGAATTCCTGCTGTACAACATGGGTAACAAAACATTTAATTTTCTTTCATATGGTCTGAGTGTCCTTGAAAGGAAAAGAAAAGTCCAGAGTGACTGGTTTTGAAAGAATATACAACTGCCTGTGAATTACTTTAAGTAGTTCATTGAAAATGACAAGTCACTCACTTAAAAGCCATATTCCTTGCTTCTTCCATGTAATGACAGTGAATAGGGACTAGGGCACTCTAAAACAAAACAAAACAAAACAAAACAAACAAAAAAACAAAACAAAACAAAACAGAACAAAATAAAATAAACACAAAATAAAAAAATGGAATAAAATAAAACTAAAAATGAAATAAAATAAAACATAAAATGAAATAGAATAGAATAGAATAAAATAAAACAAAATAGAATAGAATAGAATAAAACACAATAAAAATAAATAATAATAAAAAATAAATAAAAATAAAATAGAATAAAATGAAATAAAATAAAATATAAAATGAACTGAAATGAAATAAAAAATAAATAAAAACAATAAAAGAAACAAAAAATAGATATAGAATAGAATTGTTTAGAAATATAACCTATATATATATATATATATATATATATATATTGATTTGCACCATTTATGACTTTCATAGTTCAATTCAGAGCTTTGGGGCAGGAGATGATTTAAATTATGTCTTAAAATTATAATCTAAAATTATAATTATAATCTATCAAAAGACTTATGTACAAATCATATTTATGGTACTTTTTTTTGTGATTTTACAGCTTGACAGACCCAGTCCCCATTCACTTTCATTATATAAAAAAAGACAGTGCTAGTATCTTCATCTTTTGTGTTTGACAGAGTAAAGTCAGTCAGTCAGTCAGTAATATTTATTTATAAAGCACATTTAAAAACAACAGCTGTTGGCCAAAGTGCTGTATAAAATTAAAACATATACCAAAATACAAAAGTAAACAAAACACAACAACAAATAATACACTACAGTTATGCCACTGTGCTTACTTGTGACCATATGCAACAGTGAATAAGTACGTTTTAAGAAGAGACTTAAAATCAGTGTATGTTGGAGCAGATCTTATATAAGATGGCAAATTGTTCCAAAGCTGTGGAGCAGCCACTGAAAAGGCACGATCACCTTTCAATTTCAAGCGTGTCCTTGGAACGGTCAACTGAAGACTACTGGTTGATCGAAGTTCCCTGGAAGCATTACAGTGACATATGACGGAGCCAGTCCATGCAAGCCCTTATAAACAAACAGCAATGTTTTAAAATGGATACGATGTTTAACTGGGAGCCAGTGAAGAGAGATCAGCACTGGTGAAATATGTTCCCTGTTCCTTGTTCCAGTTAACAATCTGGCGGCAGCATTTTGAAGAAGTTGAAGACGTGACAGTAGGGACTACAATCCATTACAATAATCTAATCTGGATGAGATAAAAGCATGTATTACAGTAAAGGAAGTAATACATGTTTAGAATGACAAGAGAGTGAGTTTTCTCGTTTTTTAACGAGTCTCTTTTTTAGACCACACAATCAGTCTGTCTTCTGAAAACAAAGGGATCAACTATAAACCCAGTACCATTGTTTTATAATAATGACTTTACCAGGACTATATTCTCATCCCTTCATCTCCAAATAAAAATGGTCAACAGGACAGCGCACCCTCTCTTTTCCACATGTGTTCGAACGCATTTTACTGCAAGCACTGAACGTTACCCGGTTTATTACCCAGGAGCCTTAGCAAATAAAAACACAGATCTGCAATTATTTTCAGGGGCCGCTTAACAGTATTGTTTTATTGTGCTATTAGCACATGGCTTGTTGGCAGCCAACTCTTGTTTCTTTCACCCTTTGTCTTTTTTCTAAGTGATTTTTTTCTGGTGACCTTTCAGAGCTCTGTGTTCAGGCTACAGAGGGGTCCTAATAACAGTCATCTGGCATCACACACGGAGCCGGCGAGTTTGGAGGAAACTGGAGAAGTTGTCAGTCTAGAGGGTAATGTCCACCACATGGGGTAAGGAAAGCTGTTGAAGAGGAAAGTATGTGTCACTGCTGGGAGTTTGAAGTCGACTGTTCGAGCCAGGCAAGAAAAAAAAAATGCTCGCTGGAGCCACATTGGATTCATTTGGTACGAACGCTTTTTTGATTTTTTGGCTCACGCTCCACCATTGGCAAAGACAATGAAGGCTGGTACATAAAGCAAGCCATATGAGCGGGCGAATGTGAAACCTTTCACACAGAGGTGCATTATTCATGACATTGGATAAACTTGCTTGGATTATTTTTCATTCATTTTCCCCAGTAGTGCTGGCAGAAATTGAATCTTAAGTAAGTGGTTTTATTCAAATCGTTTGCTCCATCACCACCAACAATAATAACAACAAAAATGTTCAAACTAAAGCAATAAATGTTTGGGCATTAAGGTTACTGCTATTTCATTACTATGACATAAAATGATCAATCAAGAGACTGTGAAATGACTTTACTGCCTCTTTCTTGGCATTAAGTGGCTTATATACCCAAAGTAGGGCTAAAGTGCACAAACACAGTCTATCTAATGGGAAATAAAGTACAATAAAATATAACTGGAGCTTTTATAACTGAATTTTTTGGCTCACTAGCATCATATTCTGTATGTATTCAGCAAAATTATTTGTCATAAATATGAGTATACAACGGTTTGCATTTACAACCCTTAAAGTTACAGTTTTTTTTTAATAACTGTAGGTGCAAAACATGATTTTCATTGATCTTGATAAAGTGGTGCAAATGTTTGGTTTTGTCTTGAATGAGAAGGGATAGTTTTCTCAAAAATGAAAATCCTGGCATCATTTACTCACCCTCATGTCGTTCCATACCTGTATGAATTTCTTTCTTCTGCTAAACACAAAAGAAGATATTTTGAAAAATGTTGGTAACTAAACAGTTGACGGTAGCCATTGACTTCCATAGATTTTTTTTCCATAGTATAGGAGTCAATGACTACCATCAACTCTTTAGTTACCAACGTTCTTCAAAATATATATATATATATATATATATATATACATTTTTTCATGCTCAACAGAAGAAAGAAAATCATACAGGTTTGAAAAAAAATAATAATAATAATTTCTTTCATTTTTTGGTGAACTGTCCCTTTAAGGTTAACTGAATGTTGAATGAGACGGGATATTTAAAACGAAATGCAAACATGATAATATCTGTAAATAATTTGCCAAAACTGGCGCTGTTATCAGTGCATTCTTACAGCAACATAATTGTTGAGTTTGCTGAATATCTGAGTAAATACACAGATCTAATTGTGGAAACACACACGCATTTACAAACAAGGCAAATTCAGTACTTTTGTTGGTGCAATTTTGTCATTAGTTGCCTTATTAGCTAACTAACTACAAATGTAACAATCATTTTTGCCCGACTGTGAGTTTTTTCTGCTTATCTGGAGTGCTCAGACATGGTGGATGTGCTTGTGAATAGATAATTAACCACAAAACACCATCAAGGGTAATTTTCTTTGGATGACATTCATTTACACGTTTGACTCACTACTAAATTCAGATTTGTTTGTCATACAGGTAAAGCTACAAGGCATATACAGAATGATAACCAAATAAAAACTCATAGCGTTCTGCTGTTTGGAATGAAACCTCTCTTCTCACACTGAGTTGGGAATAAAGACCAGTGATAATACTGAACTAGGCAATGATGATATTAGCCATATTGGGTCAACAATACACAAACACATATATAGAAATGACTGGTTAAAGACTGAAGTAGCTACACTAAGTGAATGACATTTTAACAACAAGAGGCAGTCCCTATGAACACATGCTAATTAATAAACAGTGACACTCATAGAAACCACTCATTCTGTAAAAAACACCCACAGGGAGGAAAAAGAGAGTACTACAGAGCAGAATCATGAGATAAGATGCAAACACAACGAACGACTGGTTTATCAGGAGAGAAAGTGAAGACAAAGAAGAGATTGGAATAATGGGTGAAACCCTCTAACTTTAACTGTGCAGGAACTGATAGTCCACCTCAAGACGCTTGCAACTTGTGTGTGTGTGTGTGTGTATCAGTTCAGACTAGATATGTGAGTGGTGCAGTGAAATATCAGAAAGATTAATTAAACATACAAATATAGGCTATATAAATGTAATACTTATATTCAGCAAGGATGCATTAAATTGATCAAAAGTGACACTGAAGATGTTTATAATGTTGCAAAAGACTTATATTTCAAATAAATGATGTGCTGTTCTTTCGAAATGTATTGTCATCAAAGAAATCCTGAAAAAAAGTATTACGATATTAAACACAACTGTTTTCAACATTAATATTAATAAACATAAATGTTTCTTGAGCAACAAATCCACATATTAGAATGATATCTGAAGGATCATGTGACACTGAAGACTGGAGTAAATATTATTTATACAATATTATGTTGCTTTATTTTTTTTATTTTTGAGCATAAGAGACTTCTTTGAAAAACATAAAATTTACTGATCTTAAACTTTTGAATATATACTGTATATATATATATGGTTAGATTTTATTTTGATAACATATATATTATATATGATATATTATCTCCTTTTTACAATGTAATTATATATTTAAGTACTGAGTAATATTAATTAACTACATGTACTTACTATATGGTTAGGTTGTTATTATATATACATATTATATGTTATTATAATATGTAACAAGGAGACCTTAAAATAAAATGTTACCATATATGTGACCCTGGACCACAAAACCAGTCTTAAGTAGCACAGGTATATTTGTAGCAATAGCCAAAAAATACATTGTGTGGGTCAAAATTATCGACTTTTCGTTTATGCCAAAAATCATTAGGTTATTAAGTAAAGATCATGTTCCATGAAGATATTTTGTAAATTTCCTACCGTAAATATATCAAAACTTCATTTTTGATTAGTAATATGCATTGCTAAGAACTTCATTTGGACAACTTTAAATGTGATTTTTTTTGCACCCTCAGATTCCAGATTTTCAAATAGTTGTATCTCGGCCAAATATTGTCCTATCCTAACAAGCCATACATCAATGGAAAGCTTATTTATCCAGCTTTCGGATGATGTGTAATTCTCAATTTTAAAAAAAATTGACCCTTATGACTGGTTTTGTGGTCCAGGTTAATATATTTAAAATGTAAAGTTAAAGTATTTACTTGATTTATTTATTTCATTTGAAAAAATACTGTAAAAATGTGTATAACATGGGAAATTCCCATCATCATCAAATTCAGAAATTGTGCCCTACGCATCTTTAAAAGAACAGAAATACAAGTATAATATTAGGCAGTTGTTTTCATTTAAATAGATTCGAAATGACTCAGACATTAATTACTCATGAATGTACAACATAAATGTTGCACTCTGTACAAAATCGTCATTAAACCAGCTTCATAAGTTAACATGCACAGAAGCGTGTCTAAAGTCAAACTCAAATCTGGTGTAGAATTTCTTGCCTCCTCTCCCAGCTTGTCTCACTGTTTTGTCTAGCTTACATTCAGACCCTCTATTAATTTTCCGGTTGCTAAAACACACATCTCACCAGTTCGTTCGTCACAAGCGGACAGTGGGATTACAATACAGTTAATACGGGGATTTCAAGCAAATCCGGTGGTCTTGAGTGGAGCCCTTGGACCCGCACTCATCACTGTCAATGAATGGGCAGAAACATGAAGTGAGACAAGTGGTAGGAGCAAAGCAAACAAGCCCTCGATGCAGCTCAAGTGTCAAACGGGAATGGTGGGAGGGTGATGAAGTGCACATGGATGAAGGCAAGAGAGTCAAGGAAGCGAAAACAGGTAAAGATGGAAAGATAAATCACTAATTTTCTGCCTATTCATTCAATGAGTCTACGTAGCGGCCGATACCACAAATATTTAGACCGATTAATCGGCCTGTCCGATATATCGGTAGTCGTTTTTTTTCTGTAATCCAAAAATAAGAACAGAACAAATAAAATGTGTCTTATTTCACTCAAAACTGTCCCGCAAGAGACATTATTTTTTTATTAGAAATCACGCGTGAACCAATATTCCTTATTCCCACTACCAACCCACCTAAAAAATAATAATAATAAAATAAAAAATGAAGAAGGAGAGGGGGAAAAATAGATAATACAATTTCAGTCTCCTGCTGCATTAACTCTTCCAGAGGTTACCATAGCAACGGGCTCCAGGCCCAGACATGGTGATGGGGGGGGGGAGGCCCCCAAGGACAGATGAGAGAGAAAGAGAGAGAGAGCAACACAAAGCCTAGGCCAATCATCCTGCTGCCAGCACACGAAGGGTTAACCCATCAACCACTGCTCCGCATGCTGATGAGTGCAGTCAGACAAACCTTCAAAGACAGAACAGAAAACACTTTCCCTTTACAAGAAATTGATTTAATCACTCAAAAATGAGATATGCAGGAAAGGCGTTGGTGAAATGATGATCTCGTTTTAGAATCCCTTCTGAGATGCTCATAAACAAATATTAGCTAATAAACACAAATCCTTCTATTAATCATTCTTGATGTATTTTAAGCTGTTTCATTTTAAATGTATCTAACAATATGACATTTTTGAAAACAAAATCCATTCCTTGACAAAGAAACTCTTTGAATTAAAGATGTATAGGTAATGCTCTGCCTTTGTTGAACTTCATTCCAGATGAATTACAGAAATTTTCTGTCAAGATGCCACAGAAAATTATTCGAACTCATCCCTGAGTACTCCCTTTGTACACTGTTCAGCATATAGCGACAAGATTTAAACATACTGTATGTGTATGTGTGCTGTATGCAACCTGGTCTCATAAAAATATGTACCTCTGTGCACTTTCTGTGCGACACCGTTTTACGTACCTTACTGCATGTTTCGCCGCAGTTTCAAAGAGAACTTTTGAAGAGTTTTATTATGTTGATATAGGTACGTATTTCTGTGTTTTTATTATGTTGATATAGGTACGTATTGCTGTGTTTTTATGGTGTTGCTACAGGTACGTATCGCAGCGGTTCAGAACTCAAATATCCGGGGTCTGTCCCTAAACGTTAATGCTCTATCGTGTTGGAAATATGCCCTACACCAAACCCAACCCTAAACCTACCCGATAGTGTTAACAAATGCAAAACTGGTATGAAAAAAAAAATTTGTTGATGCATCCGTGCCATTTCAACTTCCTTTTATGTAGATTTGAAGTGTTTTGTCGAACCATAGTTACACAAGATTCGGACCGGAGCTCCTCGCCTCCTAAGTACTACTCCGTACTCCGTGAGCTACCGAACAAATCTACCATCTATGAAAACCCATAGATACGAGGCTGGATATGTGCGATGCTAACATTCCAAAGCATCCAGTTTTCAAATCTCCCAGCATATTAATATTGTTTGAAGTGTGGCTCTTTGATATTCTTAAAGTAATTGTGCGAAAAACTAGGCTTTATTAATCAAAACTCTGTAAATTTGTGTGAAAAGGAGTAAAAGGTGTCGGAGTTTTACTGCCTCTAGTGTTTGTGTCTTTTGGAAACTGAAACTGCAGTAATATGTAGTTATTGGTATGTATTTCGTGTCTCGCTAAAAAGTGCACCCAGGTACGAAAATGCCATGAGACTAGGTTGACTGTATGTGGTGACTTAATCTGTGCAAAGTTATATCCTTTCTTTCTTTCTTTTATTTATTTTTTTACTTCTGGCATGGTAAACAAGGTAAATTTCACATGATATTGTCATATATTCACCCACAGTATGCAATGCATTATCAGGCATTCATCTGCTATTATTATTAAAATTATGATATTTTTGTATATGGAGGAACAAATTTAATGTCTGTTACTATTGAAAAATTTGGGGTGTCAGATGTTTCTTATGCTCAACTCACCAAGGCTGCATTTATTTTTAATAAAATACAGTAATATTGTGGAATACTATTACAATTTAAAATAACTGTTTTCTATTTGTATACATTTTAAAATGCAAATAATTTCTGAGCTTCAGAAATCATTCTAATATGCTGATTTGCTGCTCAAGAAACCTACAGTACATTACCATCAATGTTGAAAACAGTTGTGCAGCTTAATAATTATGTGGAAAAACTGTAATACATTTTTTGATTGAATAGAAAGTTCAAAAGCAATTATTTGAATAATAAACAGAAAACTTTTGTAACGTTAGAAATGTAACTTTTAATCAAATGAAAAAAAAAACCTTTTGAAAAGTATTTCTGTATTTGACAGATGATATTTGATACTGCTTAACTTGTATTGAACCCATAGCATTCCTTTATAATAGCAGAGGCCAATAAAAATGAAAATCTGGCTAAAACATTTCCCCTGGGTTATAAAACCATCCTATTATTGTAGTTATGTAGTAATTCAAAAATGTTTTTAATCATAAAACTCGCAAACCTCTCATCTGATAATTGAAATCTAAAAACATCAACTCGTGTTTCCAGCCTCGTTGCTGGTCTGTAAGAACGCCAAAAACATTTCAGACAAAATAAAAATAATCCCACTATCTCCTGACTAAAATGTCATATCGTTTTAAACAAGCGACGCTCACAATAAAGGCAGGCGCATTACAACATTCCTCCTTGAATTCTTTCACTGTGACTGCTTTCCAAAAATTCCCTATTGGTTTTGAGCAGGAAATTCTGATGAATGAACAGGCACCGCAAAGCAGCTAATCCCAGAATCCTCTTTCTGAGCAACTATCCAACACACACTTTCAAAGTGTATCTTCTACACTACATCAATTTGTCACGCCAAAATGGCAGATATTATTGTAAAGTGCACATTTACACGTCATCCAACAACCACAAACGCCGCTCCATAAATAACCCTGGGTCATTTTTCAGCTAGATGGATTGCGCTTGGCATCAAATGAAATACAGTTTTTAGCTCGAGTTACATTAGTTCCAATTGTCACAGTTCATCCATAAGGAAATCCGATATACACGGCAGCATTAAATAAAATTACATGAAGATAATCAGATCTAAGACTTGAACTCTCCAGAGAGCGGTCGGCCTTTGAGGCGCTGCCATCCGGACCCTGAAAAATGCGGCGTGATGGTGTAATGGATGGGAGCGAGGTGTCGACTGGGCAGGTCAGAGCAGACACGCTGCCAGCGAGCTGACAACCGGCGGCACTGCAGCATCCGTCACTAAGCCAATAGGTCAAAGGTCGTTCTGTCTCCAGAGGGTCTAATGAGGAAATATGCCAGAGTCCGGAGCACTGGAGCTCTCTTTAACTCGCAAACACACTCTCACACACTCACAGTGACAAAGGTTTAGGCCTCAGGAGCTCGAGAGGTCCGCTTGTAATTAATTGGCAGTAGAGGACATCGAAAAGGCTTCAGTCTGATTATGCCGGCTACGGATATCTGGAGATGACGGGATTTGATTTCTGCGGGATAATCACAGCATGTCTTTTTTCTCGCTGATAATAACGCACCTCGATAATTATACAGTGCACAAGCGGCAAGCTCCTCCAATCAAACCAAAAGGATATTTACTGTGAACATTCGCATGAATTTATTTACAAAGAATTTTCCTTTGATGCACCAATAAATACACATTGGCTACATTCCAAAACCTAGTGAGCTGCCTAAGTAGGCGTGTTCCCAACACTGTTCCGAATGGAAGGCAGCATTATTTTGACTTTTAAGGTAGCTTCTTTTTGACAAATTTGATAGCACTCCCATAATGCATTGCAGCAAGCACTGTGAAGAAACTGTGCACAAAATGGTGGAAGAAGCAGTGCTATAATACTCAATTCCGGACGAGATCAGTCCAAAACCACATTTTCTGGGGCACTTGGACTTGAATGAGAAAATATGGTCTTGAACTCGGACTTGAGAAGACTGGACTAGAGTACTACAACAATGTTCAATCAATAGCAAAAAGTATTAATGCTATAGTTATGACAAGTGACTGTTTTATGCAATATTTAAATGTATTTTGTGCTTTTCAAAGCAACCTGGTCTCATGACGAAAACGTACCTGTGGGAACTTTTTCGAAAGACACGAAATATGTAGTGCAATGTACGTTTCGTGACATATTCGATGTGAAATATCCACTGAGAGGCACTAAAAGAGTGCTTGTTTGTTTTCCCTGGATCAGATGAACATACATATGGTACGTTTTATGTGACGTTGATTTTGTAGGCGTCACCGCAGTTCTGACATAAGTCTAATGCGCCGTGACGTTTTAAAATAACGTACCATTTGCAGTACACCTAAACCTACCCAATAGTATGAACAAAAGCGAAAAAGCTTGTTTTTTCGATCTTTCATCTTTCATCGTGAGACACTCCCTCTAATGTTAATTTCTGTTGGAAACTGCAGTGATACTTATTGGTACGTATTTTGTGTCTTGCAAAAAA
>JAFVLL020038603.1:0-19045 GCA_021397915.2 Tor tambroides
TGCACACTGGTGGTGGTTGAGGAGATCCCCCCTCACAATGTAAAGCGCTTTGAGTGCTTAGAAAAGCACTATATAAATGTAAGGAATTATTATTATTATTATTAATTATTACTCAGTGATGACTTTGTGAAATATGCTACAAATACCTAGGATCAGCAGTAGGACTGCTAGAATGTTTAGGTATTGCAAAACCCACACCTGAAACCATCAGATGAGCCCCAATAGTAGCCATATTAAAGTCCAGACTGACAACGTGCTTATGTGTGCACTCGCTCACTAAAATAACCCAGTGCAATGTTCATTCTTTCATTCGGTTAATGTTCTTTTATTAATAATGTTTTCTTTTACATTTCCATTTCACAAAAACAAAGACTGTATCTAATAATTTGATATTTAATTTGTTTAGTATCTTGGAATCAAAGACCTATCAATGACCTCTATACAATCAAAATTAAAGAGCATCTCTAACAACCATTCAATATTTGAAACTTGCTGAAATTTCATGCCATTACTAGTATTTTCTGGTCCCATTTAAATTGCAGAGCCATTTAAATCTTTTCATACAAAAGCCCTATTCGGACGGGACTAGTTTTACACACCCTCTCACCTCTGTAATAAACAGAGACGTTAGTCTCATCCGAATCAGCACTTGAAATCACAGACGTCGGGTGATAAGATCTGTAAATCAAACGTTGTTTAGAAAATTAGTCCCGTCCAAATAGGGCTAAAGAACACAAATAGGGTCTCACGTGTGCATTAATTTTCAGGTGTTTCTGTGTGATGACAAATTTTATTTCACAAGAAATTTGTCTTTCTCCAGACTGAATGTGCAGGTGACTTTTGAAATGGCTCTACTTTGTAAACCTCTTGCCACTGAGGAACCCTAGACTTCCTTTCCAGAGTGAGTTAGCAGATGACGTTTCAGGTCTCTCTGATATGTAAAACTCTCGTCACACTCGAGACACGTGTAAGGCCTCTCTCCAGTGTGAACTCTCATGTGAGTCTGAAAGTTTCCTGTATATCTGAAGCTCTTTCCACAATAAGGGCAGGTGTAAGGCCTCTCTCCTGTGTGAACTCTGATGTGAGTCTGAAAGTTTCCTATAAATCTGAAGCTCTTTCCACACTGAGGGCAGGTGAAAGGCTTCTCTCCAGTGTGAACTCTCATGTGAACACGAAGGTTTGTATTGTTCGAGGAAGGCTTTCCACACTGAAGGCACATGAAAGGTTTCTCTCCAGTGTGAGTCATCACATGATTCTTAAGGTTTTGGCTGTCTGAGAAACTCATTCCACACTGATGACACATAAAACTGCTCTCTCTTAAGTGAACCTTCATGTGCCTTTTAAGGGTTACCTTATATCTGAAGCTCCTTCCACACTGATCACATGTAAATGGCGTCTCACCAGTGTGACTGTTCATGTGATACTCAAGGTTTAGTTTTGTTGTAAAGCTCCTTCCACACAGTTCGCAGGAGTAAGGCTTCTCTCCAGTGTGAACTCTCATGTGCCTGGTAAAGTTTCCTTGCTGGGTGAAACAGTTTCCACACTGAGGGCATGTGTAGGGCTTTTCTCCAGTATGAATGCTCATGTGGTCTTTAAGAGTTCCTTTCTTATTGAAACACTTTCCACACTGCTGGCAGGTGTAAGGCTTCTTTCCATTGTGAATATCTATGTGGCGTTTTAGGTTTGCTTTTGTAGAGAAACACTTTTCACACTGTTGGCATGTGAAATTACTTTTTTGTGAGGAAGTATTTTCAGATATTTCTTCAGTTACGATATCATGATGTTTCTCATGCTGATCTTTTTCTTTCATTTCATCTAGTACTTCACTCTCCTCTTTCAGCGGCATCAGGTCTAAGGTGAAAAGAGACAAATACAAGTTAACTCCAGTTTAATGGGCACAAAGCAACAGATGACAAAATGTTTAGACATGTAAAACATCAAAAAGGAGTAGGTTCTGTTTCAGGGTTAGTTCACTTCAGAGCTATCAGCGCATGCGTGACCTATTGACAAAACTCCAGTGGGCGTGACAGATTGCACACAACATTATACTTTAAATACATTAAGGATGTAACGATTAACCGCGAACCGGTTGAAAATCGATTCAAATATGTGATGATTCAAATCGGTTGTGATGCTAAACAAATCGCGATATAACTAGGGGTAGGAGTTTATATGAATGTTTCGGTTTCACGCAGATATTTTTTTAATGTATTGTAACATGTCCCAAGTTACTTGTATTTTATTCTCTTGTTTCTGTATGACTAGAGCGGTTGTAGTAACTCTACAGGGCACTAGGGGGCGCTCTAGAGAGCTTGCATACAGGATATAAAGGTAGATGATACAGAGAAGAAGGAGAGTCGTTTGGTGGAGGGAGCATGTGGTTGTGTTCTCTTTTGCTTCCAAAAAAAAATGTCTGAGATCTGATTGAGAAACCTTGTGTTTTTAGCTCAATCTAAAGGACTCCTTAATAACCTAAATATCTTTAAGCTTGTTTTTACACCGCCCTAGAAGAAGGGAGAGTGTTCATCCAGCTAGAGATTTATACACAAAAGGATTTGGTATGCAGAATTGAGAAGGAGGAAAGTTGGAGTTGGATTGGTGCCTCAACAACCACATTATTTCAGCGCACTCAATGTTTTCCTATATACTGGACTAAGCCTGCAACGATTGGGGAAGTGCAATTATTTTTTTTACTACCTCAAAGACACTGAACTGTTTGTTATGTATTTGGTTTTTTGTGGGTTAACAAGAGGATTTAAGTTAAATTTGAGCACTAGAATAAACAAGGAGTACACAGAATCAGCTCGGTGGTTGTTTCTTTAATTTAGTAAGATCAAAAGAAATTACTCTGGTAACACGGGAAGTGTTACAGTATATTTTCACAAAACTGAAGTCAGACTTCTGTTTTTGCTTCAAATTTCGAAATTATACAGTCTAATTTAGATTACAAATTGCTCATGTTGCATGTACACTGCATCTCTTTTAGGATCATGATTAAAATACAGTGGTTGCCTCTTTTAAATGGAAAAAGCACAGACAAAGCCTTATTTTGTTTATATGAAGAGATTTCTTTTAATTTGTGTTACTTATTTGATTTGGGGTTTGTTTTAAAATTTCAATTTAGTTTTATTATTTACATTTACATTTAGTCATTTAGCAGACGCTTTTATCCAAATCGACTTACAAATGAAGACAATAGAAGCAATCAAAACCAACTATGCAAGTGCTATATTAGTATATTATTATGGTGTTATATTTCAGTTTCACAAAGAAACGTGCAGCATTTTGTCCAAGCAATAATAAAAGGACACATTTCATTTATAATTTGTCTTAAATCTCATTTTGTCAAAAAAAAAAGTGTATCGAATCGTGAAATCAAAATCGCCAATCGAATCGTGAGTTGAGTGAATCGTTACATCTCTAATATATACAGTGTGTATATATAGTTGTATGATGTGTTAATTATAAAGCACTAATATAAGTCATAATAGTATAATAAATATAATAACCATATTAGAATAATATACAAGGTAATATATTACTCTAATACGGTTATTATATTTATTTTATTGGCACATATAATAGTTATCTGTATAAATTAGAAAACATTATTATAACAAGGTAATGTTTAATTTATTACATTTACTACATTTTAAATGACCATTTCACACATAAATCGGCATTTTCTTAAATGTATTTCTGCAATAAAAATACATCTGATGTTAATTATATAAGTCATATCAAACAATATAATTCTCAAGAATTAAATATTAAACAAAAAAAAGAAAAATGATCGCATAACCACCAGTTAGATGGTGATATGCACTAAGTATGCAAATGGCCTTTGAACAGAAGAAGAAGAAAGAAAGAAACAGCATGGCGTGCTTTTTCTTAGTGTCCGTTTCCATAGTGACTCGTCGATTCATCGCTCTGTTGAGAATGTCTTGCGTGTTAACCAGGAACATACTCTTGAGTTGAATGAATTTACTCCCGGACGCGTTTTTGGAACCACATACCTCGAGTAAGCAAGGTTTGGGGTTAATCAACCAAGAGTTCAGGGTTTAGCAGATGGTAAGTTAACCTTGCTTTCTGCAATACACCCCTGGTTGTTGTGCTGAGAGCAATTAGTTGTTTGATAATAACATTAACAACATTTAAAATGTAATGGCTAGAGCACTTATTAGACACTTCACCAGCACAACTTTCAATCAAGTTTTTGATTAAACCATTCAAAATGGTCATTCCATGTCACAACAGCTCTGGTATAAATGTTTGATTTTGTTAATGTTGTTAATTTGGCCAAACATAACAAACATGACTAATACGGTATTTTATAGAGGGGGGTCAAAATGACAATTTTCATCTCAAATTACAGTTTTACGCAGAGATTGTTATTTTTAACAAAATCTTTGCCAATGGTGAAATTTGGAAAAAAAAAATCATTAAATAAAAATTAATTTTCGATTCTAGAGATACAGGAATCTCACTGCGACTACAAAAACCAAATGTGGTTTGCATACAGTTGATACTTATTCTCCTGGTTAATCCTGGCTTAATCTAAGCCCTGTCTGTGAAACCAGGCCATTGTGTTTAAAGAACATGAGGGATTTAGGGATGAGTTTAACTCCATCCACACAGCCTATGGACCTGTTTACACCTGGTCATTTCATGCGTTTTCGCTGATCAGATATCTATCCGATTTGTTAAAACATTTCCATTTACACTTGGCCACATAAATGTGTCGTCGCAAAACGTTTATTATTTTAACATTTTGGGAGGAGTAAAATTTGCATATGTGGTTTCAACAACCAGATGCATTTACACTTGTCCAGTTTCGTCTGGAATGCGGCCCAGACCACCTCCTGAAGTGGTTTGAGCAACCATTTTATATCCGCTCGAAGCTGCTTTCAGAGGGCATTTACACCTGGTCTTTTCAGGATCGGATAGCTATCCGATCAGACAAAATGCATGAAGTGACCAGGTGTAAACAGCCCCTATATCTTCAGGACTGCTTGAAAATTACATGCAGGTGTGTTTGATTAGAGATGGATTGAACTTTCTTGTGTTTTCTTAACACATTCACTGCTGGCTTCTTGATTGCAATATCTGAAACAGTTTCAAAGCAGCTTTACAGAAAATACATATGCACTGTAAAAGGAGCTTTATACAAATAAACATGAGCTGAATTAGTGTTACAATAAACCTTCCTGTAAAGCTTCTTTGAAACAATGTGTACTGTGAAAAATAGTATATAAATAAATATGACTTGGTATTAAAGGACTATTTTTGATGTGCTAAAGGTAAATGATGTCATTGTCAAGTTAATGGAAAAATGCAAATCTAGTTAACTGACAATCTACGGTTCCCAAACCTGATCCTGGAGCTCCAACGCTGTATATTAGATGTCTCTCTAATCAAACACACCTGATTCAATTCCACATTTCATTATTATTAGACACTCCCAGATCTGAAATGGGTGTGTCATAAGTGAGACATCTGAAATGTGCAGTTAAGGTACCAAAGGGCGGCATTTCACTTCAAATTTTTATGCCTGTCATGTGTACATCGTTGCTCATGTTGAGCAAATATCTGCTACTAATTATGTGATATTTGGCACCAAGGCTTTGAAGCTTGTATCAAAAAAGTAACATCTCACAGTTTAGTTCTCTGTTTTACAGTGTCACTGTTCAGTCCTGCAAAGAAACTGTATTATGTCATTTCAGTCAGATTTGAAGCCCCATCTTTGCACAGAAAATGTGCTAAAAGTTATATCTCTCATCTAGTGCCATTACATCTTTTGGCAACATGCAACACAATATTATCTTGGATAATATCTTATATTTTAAATATTCTGGCATTTGTGGACAAGCATTAGTATGGTTTAAGTCCTACCTATTCAACCACATTATGACAATGGTATTGGAGGGCTGAGTGAATTAATTGAGATTAATTTTGTTTGGGCTACTAATGTATTATTTTTTTTCCCTAAATTAATGTGTGATGTCACAGTAACAATTGCTTAACCTGGCAGTAGGATCCTCTCAGCTGTACTCAGAAGCAGCATTAGTATTTGTCTGGTCATGTGATCTCAACATGTCTGTCCACATGAGCCCACCCACTCCATGTCAAATAAAACCACTTTTTAGTAAAAAAAAAACAAAAAAAAACACAACAACAAAAAAAAAACTCATATGATAATTTTCAATAATCATTCATTTCTGTAGAGTGAACCATTTTAATAAGGATCAAATTAGTGCATTCAGCTTTGAGAATAAAAACCAACCTGTTTGTTCCTCAGTGTCTTCTTGTTTCACACCGGTTGCTTCTTCAATCTTAATGTCTTCACTCTCCTCTTTAATAGACGCCATCTTTATATCACATGGATCTCAGTAGCTTTACTTTCTGTGTTGGGACACTCTGTCACGATCAAGATGACAATAATTAACAGAAAGAAAAATAAATCCAAACTAAAGCCTCGTTCAGACTGTCAGCCCAAATCCGATAGAAATCCGATCATATTTAGATAGTCTGAACAGCAACGAACTACATGAAATCCAATTTGTGCAAATCCATTTCGAGCTACATTCGTATGTGGTTTGAATCCTATTCAAATCGCATTCCTGGAAATCCGTTTCAGTCTGACCGCTCAGATCTGATTTAGCGTAGCTTTTTCACCTCCTTACGTCTCATAAGACATAAAAAGTAAGATGATTTTGTAGAAAACATGATAAACATCTTTGCAAAAACAAGCTTGTGCTGTTGTGAACTGCAAGTCAAGCGGAAAAGACAATATACTGCTAGTATACGCACTTCTTTGAGTGTTGAAACCAGCGGAGATGGCACGGCGGCACAGAATAAAGCCGCAAATTCCAGCTTCCTGCGTTTCTACCGCTGCTTCACAAGACAAATAATCATGACGGCAACATGTTTTCATGTCTTAAGACAACGTCAGGGGCCTGTTTCATAAAACAAGTTTACCAAATAAGCCAGGTTTATTTCAGTTAGTCTGACGTATTGTCAGTTGATTTGGTTCAAAACAAGTCAGACTAACTGAAATAAGCCTGGCTTATTTGGTAAATTTGTTTTATGAAACAGCTCCAAGCAAAGCTTGATATAAACGTTCTCTGTCAACTTGGGGTTTGAACCAGAGTTTGTGATTAACTCTGGAGCGCATGCACCTGAAAGTGTGACACCTGCAGCAAACAGCCAATCACACGGAGCGTGGAGAGCGTCAGTTTGATTCACTTCGGCACAATTCACTTCTCTGCTGAAGATTAAGAGATGTCGTTATTAAAAATATAATTAATTTAAATGCATTTACAAGGCAGGAATAAACACAGATGCTTCAGCAAACGTTTGAGAAGGCAGCAGAAAGAATATCTGACATGCAAAAGAATCAGCTGAATTTAAGTTTATGTAGTTTCACAAAGAGCTCGAAGAAAATACATAACGTTTAGTTATTTTAAAAGCTTTATTGAAACTTATTTATAGGCAATGTATATATTCAAATTAACTCAAATGCAAATTTTATATTAATTGCCAGCTCATATTATATTTTTTAAATATATAATTATAATTCATATGATATTAATATAATAAAATAATTAGCAGCAAAAGGCAATTTTGTCTCTAAAATTCTTTGACTGTAAACTGCTTTAATTTAGAGTGAGAGATACAGGGGAGTGGCTTCATTGCATCAGATATGTGTCACTTTGCTCACAGCTGATTGGTCAGGCTTGGGTTCACGATCTCTAACCCAGAATAGAGCAAGTTACCATGGTGACGAAACCAACCCATCTTCTTGAGCTCGAAAACTCAAGACTTTGCTCAAACTAAACGCGAACTTACCTGGGTAAAAACTGAAACCGGCTTCGTGCTACAGGCCACAGGACACACAAATCGGATACGAACAGTTGCGATACACTGTGTGGACAGTCAGTCATTCAAATCAGATTTAATCCGGATGAGCACAAAATCGGATTTGGGCTGACAGCCTGAACGAGGCTAAAATCTCTGGTGCGTCTCAATCAGCTCCTAGTTCAGTAGTCTGTACAGTTGTGGTTTACATTAGATGCATTTGCCACTTTAAATAAACACATTTGCAACTGGTTTGTTAAAATTGTCATTACATGTGTTTGTATTTTCAGGGTTTTGAGCAGCAGAGGTCGTCAATGTGCGGTGAATCCAGCGATTTGAACCATTTTGCGGTGCATTTGGTTCAATTCACTCGAAGTTTCTATAAGCTCAGTTTCTCCATCTCTAAGTTACTTACCCGTAACTGAATTGCTGTTTACTATAAACTGATTCACGATATAGGGAGCGACATGAGACGCGTCTTCTCTGTAACTCCTCTGTGGATGCGCTTTACTCACATGAGTAAGCCTACAACATGCACATACGATACTAATTAAGCCATTTTACATTACTTGTAAAAACAAAAATAGCCCGTATGGGGAGCACTGATTTAAACACGTTAAATGCTTAAAACCACAAACCTGTCTTCAGCCGAATCACAACAGATGCAGGAGCGCGACGCAGCCTTGTGACGTCACAGCGCCACACCAAAATAAAAGTCCCGCTCTTCTCAAGATACACCAGTGCATGAAATGTTCATAGAATAAAATATATACAAATAATAGTTAACTTTTTTTCAGTCAGTGTGTCATGGCACACTAGCAACAATTCTGTGTTGACAAATAAAAAGCATTTATGAAAATAATAGGCAGTTTCTGTCTCAATTTTCAATTAATAATTGTTCAATAACTGGTGTTTGAGATCAACAAAAAAGTACAATGGTACTGAAGTAACCAATATAACATACAAAAAAACAATTTTTTTTTACAACACTACCAGCAATCAGTACTGTTATTCCAATGTATGTAAATTTAAAATATTTACATCATATACATGCATGCACAGACCTGCTGCTGCAAAAAAAAGCCTTTAAACTCTGCTGTTAAGACAGTAATCTTGTTGTATGTAATATTATATCCCTAATTACAAATAATCACGATCCAACAATTGTGGAGCCAGAGTGTCAGCAGCAGACACTCGAGCATGTTGGACAGACGTTGCATTTTGGTTGAGAATGAAAACAGAGGTTGACGTCAGCAGTGGTGTAGTGGTGCCTGGAGAAGTGGGTAGACTCTTAATTGATGTCCCCATTTTGTTTTTAAACAGCCCAGCAAAGGATGAACACCCTGTGTTATAAACAGACATGTAAAACTAGTCTTGCATATTTAGTTCACTCCAAAATGGGCCAGAAGTATTTGCACTCTGTCACTTAACTTCTGCTGCTTGAGTAAGGATCATTATATAAAAAATCTTATTATCCACAGAACGGGGCAGATTTTGCATAATTAAAAAAAAAAAAAAATATATATATATACTGCAGCAATTGACATTTTAGTAAATTACATGTTATTTTGTTTAGTTGTCTGTTCAGAATTGTGGGAGAATTGTGATCTCTATTTGAAACAAACAAAAAAAAAACCATGATTCTCAATATTTCAGAAGTGAAGGGGACAGAAATGTTAAATTACAGTAACTTTTTGTCTAACTGACAGGTTTTATTATTATTATTACTACCTCTTTTAATTGGCTGATAAATCAAGTACACTGCTGGACAATAACCAATAATTTGTATTGTGTAATATTTTTCTTATATTTTCCTAATGGCAATTTTATGATTGTTTATATACTAAATTTTTCCCCCCATTTTTTTTAAATCACAGAATAAGGCAGAAGATATATTTTATAGTATCTATAGCCAACTGTAATAAATGCTATGTCAATTAGCACTGCATTACTCAGAATCAGATGTTTTTTTATTACCTGGAGATGACTTGGAAAACACACATAAACCACCTATTGTTGCAATCGTGTGTTTACTGTCTTCACGTTTCTTTTTATTCAGCTTAGCTACAGTAGAGATAGCTTTGGCTACAGATAGCTGGATGTCTTTATCCATATTAGGGATTTCCTGCACATCATAAATTACTTCTACAAGTCCGTTTTGCACTTTCTGCACGAGAGCGCCCTCCGACTTCGAGAATGAAACATACACTGCATGAGAGTGTTTACGTCTCAGTGATACTATTGTCGATCCTGACCACTTCACTGTCTTTACTGGATGTTTTTAGGGAATATTTGCATTTATTCACATGCGATTGGATTGGCTACTCATGTGCTGGACTGTCATGATTTGGCTAATGCAAGACACTACTGAATGAGAAGGGATTTAGCAGTGGGTATAAAGAAGTACGTATAGCCTGCACTACACCACTGGACATCAGTATTTGATGCCAATTTCACGTTGACTTAACAATGGATTTTGATTACACAACCTAAAAACAACAAATATCAATGTCAGCTGACGTCGGTATTGGACATCAAATTAACATTGACATTAGACGTTAAATTGACATTGAATTTTCTGTCACCCAACGTCGCAACCGAAATTTAACCAAATATCAATGTCTTATGACGTTGTGTGCCTGCTAGGATCATATGAGCACCACTTCTTTCTTGCAGGCCCTCTCTGTCATCTGATAGAGTTGGATCATCAAGGTCAGCATCATTGGGATCATCCTCTGGCTCCAGAATATCTCCATTGGTGAGACAGATGTTGTGCAGAAATGCAAAAGCAAGCACAACATCTGTATCTGAAGAGACCTTCACCTCCAGAGCTGGATCTCCACCTTGTTTGCATGATGCCAAAGGCACACTCATTGATTGAACGTGTCTTTGAATGATGATGGTTAAATCGTCGCTGCACTCTCACTTGTGGCATCCTGTATGGTGTGACTATTGCAACTGGTGTTTCCAGACAGGGGTAGCCTCCTTCACCTAAAAGAAATGACACCTTAGGTAGCATTTAGGTAAATTGGGCTGTTTTTAAAAATCCTTGTGTCGTGAACAGATCCAGGATAACCAATGAAAACATTTATGAAACGCCCTGTATCATCACATATAGCCTGCATTTGGATTTAATGAAACTGTTTGTAATTAAAATAGTCTTCCTTGTGCATATTTGGTGGTTTTATCCCAATTTTGCACCCATCAATGGCACCAACTGCTTTACTGAAGGCATCATGCTGTGCAAAACACGCAAAGCCTTGACCAATGTCGTCAAGCTGATCTATCCATGGGTAACTTATGACTTTACCCTCCCTTACTATTTTTTAATTGAGCAGTGATCTTATGGACATGAAGACAGATTGTTGACTTATGCAGAAGAAGTTTGCAGACCCCTCCGAAGCGAACCGAACCGAACCATCTCGGGAGGTGGTCTGAGTACGGTTCGCTAAAAATATGCATTGTGAACACAAAACAGCCCTGGCGTGCTTGATTTTTCCATTCACGAATTCCGATGTAGTTTGGTCATCAGATGTCTCCGTACAAATCAGCTGTTCATAATGGCTGCTTCTTCTGGCAGATCTCTACAAATTATTTGCTCACACCGTACACTCGTTTATTTGAACTTCAACCGCTTCCAAACTGGGTAAGATAGATGCGGCTGTGCGCCTTGCCAGTTTAAACTTTTTGATACAATGTTACGGTTTTACGAGCACGCGCTAAACTACGCTCTCTTTAGCGTCTATTGTGTTTATATACAAAATAATCTGCCAATGGGGTAAGAAAAATAATCTTATGTCAAACAGAAAACAAGATTATTTTCTTACCCCATTGGCAGATTATTTTGCTTGTTTCAAGCAAAAACTCACTTAATTTTGACTTGTTTTTTTTTCTGAAAACAAGACAACTTTTACTTGTCAAGAAAATCCTTCTTGATTTAAGAATTTTTAGATATTTTGGCTGGAAACGACAAAAAATATAAGTAAGAAAAGCATTTTTTGCAGTGTGGCTTAAGCAACACCCTGTTTGTGAAACCAGGCCTACAAGTGAATAGGATCAAATTTTGGAGGCCATTGGGTCAACCATCAAACACTGAACTGGACTAGATCCAAAATGCAACAGTCTGAACATAAAGAGGTCTGAGATACCATTTCTGCTTAAGTGGACCAAAAAAGGATCAGAGTCCTCTTTCAGGATCAGGGACAGTGTGAACTTAAAGAAAACTCTGTCCTTTTTCATTAGGTCCACATCTTGGTCCACTTAAAGGGGTCTGCATTCAGTTCTTTTAAAGATGACTCAAGTGTAAAAACACCCTGAGATCGTTTGGAGTGTTCACATATGGACCAAAAATCATGTGAACCGCGCTCAGACCCTTGAAAATGACCAAGTGTGAAAACACCCTAAGACAGTCCATGAGCCAGCCAATAAACAAACACTAAAACCTCCAAGGTGCGTCCCCAACCATGGTCCCCCGTATGCATTAGCTGAATCAAATTGTTCACTGATGTCAGAGAAAGACGGAAATTTGAATGTATGTCAGCATGTTCATCTAGATAGAGCTGAATAAGAGGCATGGCAGTATTTATCACTGCATATTTTGGTGGTTAACTAAATTCACAAAACACAAGACGCTTATTCATTTTTAATAAACTGTCATTGTGATTTGCTGTTTACAAATCATTCCGTTTTTGTCAATAAAACAAATATGAATAAAATATTAACAAATTTAAATATACTATATTTAAAACTATATAATATAATGTATTTAAATCTTCCAATTATTAAATCTACCATTTATTGTTCTCAGATGGACAACGACTCAAACCCCGTTTCCCAGAAAATATATATATATATATATATATATATATATATATATATATATATGTGTGTGTGTATGTACATACATACAGAGAGAGAGAGTGCTGTTAGGCATTCTGAAGTTTGCCTTGTCAGAGTTTTTAGGCATAGAGAATGGGAATGTGTCGTCACAGTGCCAGTGCATTATGGGAATTTAAGACACTGGAGCTACAGCAAAGACTGGATAGTAGTGAATGTAGACGTTTTATATTATTTTATGTTTCTACTTAAAGGGATAGTTCACCCAAAAATGAAAATTCTGTCATTAATTTCTTACCCTCATGTCTTCGTTCATCTTCGGAACACAAATTAAGATATTTTTGATGAAATCTGAGAGCTCTCTGATCCTCCCATAGACAGCAACACAACTTAAATGTTCCAAGATCCAGAAACCTAGCAAGGACATCGGTAAAACAGTCCATGTGAAATCAGTGGCTCAACTTCAGTTTTGCAAAGCTATGAGAACACTTTTTGAGTGCAAAGAAAACAAAAATAACGCATTAACGCAATCTGCGTAATCAGCATTGTTTACACTTAGGGGAATGCGTGTGTATGCGTTGTGATACTCTCTAAAATGGGGGAAGACGGTAACTCGGGGGAGAATTGCTGAATAAAGTCTTTTTTTTCTTTGCGCACAAAAAGTATTCTCGTAGCTTCGCAAAACTGAAGTTGAGCCACTGATGTCACATGGACTGTTTTACCGATGTATTTACTACGTTTCTGGACCTGGGAACATTACAGTTGTGTTGCTGTCTATGCAGGGTCAGAGTGCTCTCACATTTCATCAAAAATATCTTAATTTGTGTTCTGAAGATGAACGTAGGCCTTACAGGTTTGGAACAACATGAGGGTTTTTAAACATTTCAGTATAAGGTTGCAACATCAAAAAAAGGTGAAAAAAAATGAAAGGGTCTGAATATTGTCTGAATGCACTGTATATTGATATATGAAAAAATAAACTACTCAGTGATGACCTTGTAAAATAAGCTACAAATACCTAGGATCAGCATTAAGACTGCTAGAATGTTTAGCTATTGCAAAGCCCACAGCAGGAACCACCAGGGTAGTATTCCAGAAAGCAGGTTATGTGACATACCCGGGTATGTTTAAAGGGATAGTTCACCCAAAAATAAATTCTGTAATTACTCACCCTCATGTCGTTCTAAACCCATAAGACCTCTGTTCGTCTTCGGAACACAAATTATGATATTTTTGATGAATTCTGACAGCTCTCTGACCCTCCATAGACAGCAATGTAATTACCACGATCAACATCCAGAAACATAGCAAGGAGATCGGTAAAATAATCCATGTGACACCAGAGGTTCAACCGTAATTTTACGAAGCTCTGAGATTACTTTTTGTACACAAACAAAACAAAAATAACGACTTTAATAAACAATCCGTCTCCTCCGCGTCACCCTAAGTGCCATTTTGGAGAGTATCCACTGAATGTAAACAGCGTATGCTGTTCTGTGTCAGCTGCACCACGCAGATCCATTGTTTTCATTCAAATTAAAGCTTAAACAATGTAGAAGCCTTTTTTGCTTTTGTTAATTGTATAATAAATAAAAGAAAACAGATAGAATACAAAAAGTTTAGAAAAGCTAGTGCTGGTATTTTTTTTTAAGAATAGAATTAGAATAGAGAGTGCTGGAGTTAGAGAGTCAAATAAAGGTTTGGAAGAGATGCGTTTTTAGCCGATTCTTGAAGATGGCTAAGGACTCAGCTGCTCAGATTGAGTTGGGCAGGATATTCCACCAGGAGGGAACATTTACAGGTGACAAGGCTACTTTCACTTTGAAAAGACGTGCTAGCTGAGAGGAGTTTCGTCAAAGCTGACTAAAAGTGATCGAGCATGGATAATTTTGATGAATTTGATGAACCTGTGAGATATATATATATTAGTTGTATATGTTAATTATAAAGCACTAATGTAAGTAATATAAAAAGTAATATTTATCATATATGTGTGTGTGTGTATATATATATATATATATATATATATATATATATACACACACACATACACACATTTATTTCATTTTATATTATCTCAAATTATGGATCTGCATTTTCTATAATGTATTTCAATAATAAAAATACATACCTTCCATGGCTTATTATACAATTTGCATCAAACAAACATAATTCTTATTCTCAAGGAATAAAGATTAAACGGAAAATGATTGCACAACCACCACTTAGGTGGCAATAGTAGTAGTAGTAGCCCTTTATTGTCACTAGTCACAAGTACCAGCGAAATTAGCCATCAACCTGTCCATACATACAACATACATACAATATGACAATGGGGGTAGACAGGACAGGAAGACAGGGAATTGAAGAAAAATACAGCATAACATGAGGAAGGGGAGGAGAAAAAAATAACCCCCAGACTATGCTCCTTGGGGAGTACAGTGTGAGAACAGGAAAAACACCTCAGCAACAAAAAGCACATAATCAATACAGCATAGACACACGACTTTGCAACAGGGGAGGTGATCCAGCTCCGGCAAACGGCCATCCGGTCCTGCAGCCAGTGTAGCGCTGGTCACGGACCCGCTTGTCAGGCTGGCGGTACAAAGCGACGGAGGCGATGGATCGGGGGTGGGGAGGTGAATGCATATCTGTATATATGTAAAGTCTGTGTGTAGTCAGCAGATGTCTGTGGAATGGGGGAGGAAAGCAAGAGCGTCTCACTGCAGTGCTCTTCCCGGGTTGTTTTTCCAACAGCGGCCTTGGCCGAGGCCAGTGCTGGTCTAGGGGAGCCGAAGAAGATAAGATTGCGATTGTTTGGTCTTGGGGCGAGTAGCCGCATTCCAATTCCACAGCTACTCTCTTTGTCCATTCTGGTCTCCAAAAATCAATTTTCCTTTGCAAAGCCGTGAGCTTCTCCGTGATGTAATCCATATTGCGGTTAATAGTCTCAGTCTCAATGCTGACCGCTCTGCCCACTGCTTCAATCATGACGGGCAGCCTTGTGAGGCTTTGAACAGCTGTTCCCGTTTTCTGAATTCTTCGATAACCCAGGGCAAAGCCTAATCCAATCAGCAGAAGACCTGTTATCATGGTTCCGAATAGGTAGATATCTTCAATGTCCTCCACGGAAAGAGCCGCCAGACACACGACCCGCCACCTCTCCCACGCGTCCATCGTGTAGCCAGCTGCGAACGTTCCGGCAGGGCAGTCAGGTTCCCCCGAACCCAAGCTTCTCGTCGAGAAGATGGTGTCAATTGCGTTGAGAGACCAGTTGATCAAATCCATGATTTTTCAGTTTGGAGAGCAGTGCAGAGAGAGTCTCTCAAGTATTAGACAATAAACGAGACGAGACGAGAGAGCAAGCAGGGAAGGTAAGGGGAGGAGAGGGAGAGAATAATTATGCGTCCGCCTCCGTTGAGAGCACAAGAAGAATATAAACCAAGTACGAAATACCAAATATAAACCAAAAAACCCCCCAAAAAAACCCAAATATAAACCAAGTACGCAAATGGCCTTTGAACAGAAGAAGAAAGAAGCAGCATGGCACTCTTTTTTTGTCCTTTTCCATAGTGACTCGTTGATTCATCGCTCTGTTGAGAATGTCTTGCGTGTTAACCAGGAACATTCTCTGGGTTGAATTAACTTACTCCTGGACACATTTTTGGAACCAGTATACCTCAAGTAAGCAAGGTTTGGGTTAATCAACTGAAAGTTCAGGGTTTAGCAGATGGTAAATTAACCCTGCTTTCTGGAAAACACCCCAGATGAGCCCCAACAATAACCATATTAAAGTCCAGACTGACAACATGTGCTTATGTTTGCATTCTCTCGCTAAAATAACCCACTGCAATGTTCATTATTTCATTCAGTTTGTTCTTTTGTGTTTTTTTTTTTACATTGTTGTTGTGAAATGGCAGAGTTTTTTATTGAATAATTTGATTCCAAAATACTAAACTGAATTAAATATATGAAAGACACCTCTATACAATCAAAATTAGAGAGCATCTCTCACAACAACGGATGCACGATACATGCTGGAAAGTGTTTGTCTCCTCCACTTTGCTGCCATCTTGCTACTCCTAACTAGGTTAGGAGACCTCTTCAGCTCTCTTAAATAATTTAGGAGCTGAGACCTAGTCTTAACACTTAGGAAGCTTTATGAATCACTCTTATTCTTAAGTCTAGGAATGAGAGTAAAATTACGTCATTCTTAGAATTTTGACACACTTAAGACTAAAATTTTACTCTGAGCAGCTTTATACATACGGCCCCTGGTGTGCGATAGAGTCAACAGTCACTAATGCATGCAGCAGCAGCAGCCTCCGCCGGGTCCTAATGCCTGTCTGTAGTTAATGCCTGCTAAGGTGTTTTATTTACTTCAGGGGCACTGTAGGCCTACTTGTAATAAAAATTAAAGTAAAATACACAACGTTGTGTTTATGATTAAAAAAAAGTAGTAATTGATGTCATAAAATTACGAGTATGTTTTGATTCAAAGGTCAGAATCTATAGCTTACATGAATAAAAATCACAAACCTGACACTTATACTGACACAATAATTTTATCACGTACATACAGATTTGTTCATTAATGAGTAATGTGTTTTTTCCCCCCAAACAGATTAACAGCCATTCCAAACCTGTTTAAGTTTCTTTCTTATGTTGAAAACAAAACAAGATATTTTGAAGAATGCTGGTAATCAAACAGTTGTTGGTCCCCATTGACTTCTAAAGTATTTTTCCCTACTATGGAAGTCAATGGGGACAATGGGGAAACTCATACAGGTTTGGTATGACATGAGGGTGAGTAAATAACAAAATTTCCATTTTGGGGTTAACTATTCCTCTAAAAGATCTAAAAGATTTTTTTTTACAACTCTTTTGTTTTAGATCATCTACAAATATTAAATCTTTTAATAAAATGTTAAGGTTACCACTGCCTCCGTCAAATAAAAAAATGCAGCGATTGATTTAGTTGATTTGTAATTATTTTTAAATCTTTCAATGTACTGTCATTATTGAAGAACTTTAATTAATGAAAGTTTTTGTTAAATCCTAACAAAAAAAAATTTAAAATTACAACCCAAACTAAAAGACTTTCAAATCACATGAGCCAATATTTTATTCACAATAGAACACATAACATAAATGTTTAAACGGAGAAATTTTACACTTTTATCCACTAAATGAGCTCATTTCAAATTTCATGCCTGCTACAGGTCTCAAAAAAGTTGGCACGGGGGCAAAAAAGGGCTGAAAAAGCAAGAAATTTTGAAAAGATTCAGCTGGGAGAACATCTAACAACTAATTAAGTTAATTGACATCAGGTCTATAACAAAAGGGATGTCTTAGAGAGGCAGTCTCTCAGAAGTAAAGATGGGCAGAGGCTCTCCAATCTGTGAAAGAGTGCGTAAAAAAATTGTGGAATACTTTAAAAACAACCTTCCTCAACATCAAATTGCAAAGGCTTTGCAAATCTCATCATCTACAGTGCATAACATCATCAAAAGTTTGGGCCCTCAGACAACACTGCATCACTCATCAGCATGATTCTGTCATTCACATTACTAAATGGGCTCAGGAATACTTCCAGAAACCACTGTCAGTAAACACAATCCGCCATGCCATCTGCAGATGCCAACTAAAGCTCTATCGTGCAAAAAGAAACCCATGTGCAAACATGGTCCAGAAGCGCCATCGTGTCCTGTGGGCCAAGGCTCATTTAAAATGGAACTGTTTCAAAGTGGAAAAGTGTCCTATGGTCAGACGAGTCCAAATTTGACATTGTTATTGGAAATCAAGGACGCCGTGTCCTCTGAGCTAAAGAGGAGAGAGACCTTCCAGCGTGTTATCAGCATTCAGTTCAAAAGCTAGCATCTCTGATGGTATGGGGGTGCATAAGTGAATACGGTATGGGCAGTTTGCATGTTTTGGAAGGCACTATGAATGCTGAAAGTTATATAAAGGTTTTAGAGAAACATATGCTCCCCTCCAGATGATGTGTTTTTCAGCAGGACAATGCAAAACCACATACTTCAGCTATTACAACAGCATGACTTCATAGTAGAAGAGTCCGGGTGCTGAATTAGCCTGCCTGGAGTCCAGATCTTTCACCTATAGAGAACATTTGGCGCATCATTAAACTAAAAATACATCAAAGATGACCACGAACTCTTCAGCAGCTGGAAACATATCAGACAAGAATGGGACTAAATTCCAACACCAAAACTCCAGAAACTCATAACTTCAGTGCCCAGGGGTCCGTTCTTCGTACGTCGCTAACTCAGTTAGCTGGATTTGATTGTTGCCGATTTTGCTTGATCTTGGATCATTTGGTTCTTCCAAGCTC
>JAFVLL020038604.1:0-17437 GCA_021397915.2 Tor tambroides
AACTGATATTGTCTTCATTATTATCGAAAAAGTGATTATCAAAAATGCTTATTGAAAAAGAAAAAATGAACTTTGTTTTATGAATTGGTTGTTCATTGGATTTTGAAATGGGCGTTGCAGCCAAAAGTGGAGGTAGGTAAAAGTCAAATTGTTGGCTGCGAATTTTTTACAATAATATCAATAATATAAATTTACGACTATTCACGGGCTTGCATGCATTTTCCTCCCAATTAAACAGAAGGTGGCCCTATAACAGTGAAAACATGCATGTCAATATATATATAGAGAGAGAGAGAGAGAGAGAGAGAGAGAGAGGCCTATATACACACACATTTTTTTTCCTTACAAATGAAGGCTTGTATGTAAAAGTAAGTAAATAACTTTTGTCCATCATCTTGTTTTGCAAATAATAGTCTGCATGGACTGCGCTTCAGGTGAGACTACACACCCCCATCTCGGAGTGGCAGAGTGGTACGGTCCGGACGCAGCCTTTTCCCTATGGAGTTGTTGCTGAGGAGCTTTCAGAGTTTCGGGGAACGGGAGAAGCGAGAGCACGGGCGGCGATATGGTGCTGACAATGACTGCCCATTATCTCAGGAATAACCCAATCCACCCGGGACTTAATGTTAGAGTCCTGCTCGTGCTGTCATTTATGTCAGGTAGGTTTGATCAAACCTTATTTGCTGTGTCGTGAGCGCGCAAGCCCTTGGCAAACTTTGGGGGAATCCAGCGGTCTGTGGAAAGTACTGCGCGCGTGAACATGATAACGTCCAGGCTCGCGGACAGTCCTTCAAAACGTCACCGTGCAACGTCGTTTGTGCCACGAAAAGTTTCTAAAACTTAGATTTAGCCGATTTCATTTTGGATACCTTTACAATATGTCCTCTGGAACCCAAATCTAGCCATCTTAATTCTCTAAGTCCGTTTTTTCCCTCAAACTACGCTGACTGTGTGAACGCAGGAATCTCACACGAGGACTGAGATTCAGCTGCCATGGAAACATCCTAGCAGAAACTGAGAAACAAACAGTCGCTGTTTATATATATATAAAACCTCACACCTTTAAAGAATAGTCGGATACTCGAAGTAACCCCCTTGACATTTATGTTGGCTAGTCATTGTTTGCCAGCTCTTAATCCATGCCAAATGTTGCTCTCTTTGTTTGTTTGTTTTTTTAAGCATGTTCGTAGCAGAAAAATAGAGCTCGTTGTTATTTGCTTCGTTTGTTGACTGAAAATTAATCTGAAAATGGATGTTTGTGAGCCACATCAGATTAGCAATTCACAGCTTCTAGTAACTTCACCACAAGTATTTTATGTAAGTGACCCAAGTTTGACATCTGCATTGTTAGTCGCTTATTTGGTTTTGCATTTTGCTTGCATGACATCTCTGCTAAAAAAAATAATAAAATCCAATTTAAGATTGCTACCTGGTTTCTAGCTGGTCGAAGGCGGTTCTCAGCTGGTCATACCTGCAACCTTGCAGTTAATTTTAAACAAGATTTTCCTACAGGCACAATTCTCGTTGACAGTTAAACTCACTCTGTCCGTGTCCGGGTGTCTGCAAGCACACCTGTCACGACCGCAGTTGCCTTCTTTTAGCAGCGGGCTTCAGCTGTGTATCATTTTGCAGCTGTAGGGGACACATGCAGACAGAGGTCAGACCACAACACAGCACTCCGCCTCGTGCACAGTGGGGTGGTATCCATAGTGACCGGTTTGTGTGCACGAGACGGAGTCCTCGCGCCCGATCGATCACTCACTCACTCAAAGGAAATTCCGTCGTTCTCCAGTATTTGTCGGGCCTTGGGCATGACAGCAATTGTCGTTTTTGTCTGTGACATGTAGTTAAATGCAGTGTTGGGGAGTAACTAATGAAACTGTGTTACGTAATTGAATTACAAAACAAATGGGTAACACTTTAAGGTGTCCTTGTTACACAAGTTACATGTTCTTATTATTATAATAATAATAAATTATGCATAATTACATGTAAGTAACCCTAACCATATAGTAAATACATGTAGTTAATTAATATTACTCAGTACTTAAATGTATAATTACACTGTAACAAGGACACCTTAAAATAAAGTGTAACCAATAAATGTAACTGTGATCCATTACAGTTACTTATGAAAATAATAATGATTACAAAGGGGGTTACATCTGATTATTTTCTGTAAAAAGCTAGGATATGTTGAATAATATTAATTTGTTGCTTTGGCTGTTTTTGATGTGCAAGATGCCTCCTGCCATTTAAAGGCCGTTTAGTAAAGCAATGCTATTTTGATGTTTTTGATTGGTCCTCTTGTTTGAATTTGCTTATGCCACTTCTGCCAATTAAATCAATCCACACTGCCACCGAAAGCTTTAGGCTACAACCTGCCTGAGAGTTGATTAACCAGTTAACAGTTGACAACATTTGCTAAAAATTTCAGCCTGATCTCATGACAAAAACGTACTTGTGGGAACTTATTAGCAAGATGCGAAATACGAAACGCCATGTACGTTTTGTGACACATTCGATGTGAAATGTCCAATGGGTGGCACTAAAAAAGCGTTAGTTTTTTTTCCCCCGGAACAGATGAGCGTAGCTATGGTCTGATTTGTGTGATGTTGGTTTTATAGGTGTCACCACAGTTCTGATTTGAAATGTCCATTGAGTGGCGCTATAACTCTATTGCTCTGTGACGTTTTAAGCCCGGAACACACCAAGCCGACGGTGATGAAAGCAGACTGCGGGGTCGGCTCACGTTGGCAGCGTCTGGGTCCAAAGTTGCCCTGACACACCAAGCCGATGCTTAACACCCGATGGCCAAGTAGCACGTTCGTTCTGCGCTTTTCTCGTGCACTGGTTCACCAGCTGAACAGCCAATCAGAATGATCAGATGGCCCGACTGACCGGCGAGCAACGACGCCGATTCAACATGTTGAATCAGCCGAAAAAAAGCAGACGAGGACCAACTTCAGCCGATGGTGCGGAACACACTGAGAAAACTTAGTCGGCCCGACAAACAAAAACTGCCTGACGGCGACCGTTGGCTTGGTGTGTTCCGGGCTTTAAAATCACGTACCATCTGCACTACACCTAAACCTTCCCGATAGTATGAACAAAAGTGAATGTGATGTAAAAATGCAATCACAAGCATGCCGTATTAGCTTGTTTTTTCGATCTCTAATTTTTCAGCTCTTTCATCATGAGTCATGTTTTTCAGGGGATTCGTACCCAAAGATTCCGCGTCCTGAGTCCACATCCGTGCCGGCTAAGCTACCGAGCAAGCTTGTTACGTCCAGAAAGTAAAACATATGGAGCTTTAATCATAACTGTACGAAAATGATTACAAATGCTCGATGTTTTACCACCTCTAGTGTTCATTTCTGTTGGCAACTGCAGTGATATGTACTTACTGGTACGTATTTTGCGTCTTGCGAAAAAGTTCCCACAGGTACATTTCGTCATGGGATCAGGTAGCAAAATTTAGAAAAGTAACCAAAAATGTAATCAAATGTAATCAGTTACATTACATTAATAAAGTAAGTGAAATAGTTACACTATTTACATTACATTTTAAATAGAGTAACTTGTAATTACATTTCCAAAGTAACCTTCCCAACCCTGGTTAAATGTTTTGACCGAGATGGAATGTTTTAAAGCTTTACTTTGTGACTTTCTGTCTTTCATTTGCATTTTTATTGGTCTAGGAGCAAAGGTTGGGACTTGGCTTATTCTTAGCATTTTGTGATGTATAAACATCCTGTTCATTTTGAGGAGACAAATGTCAGGCCTGCTGATACTAAGACCTTGTGTCCAGTGGGGTCAGCCACTGCGTCTCCTGTCCTTAGGTTTGTCCAGACATGGTGTGGTAGTTCACTGCACTGCAGTGAGTGATGGTGGCAGGGGAATGAGGAGAGAGAGGAGGAAAGAATAACAGTTAAAATACCACACAGGAGCTGGGGATTAGCCCTGGCATTCCACTCTGTGTATCCCACCCTCCCTCCTTCCCTCGCTCCCGGTCTTTCTCTACCTCTCTCTCACGAACTGCTCTTTGCTCCATCTCGTTCATGTCGTCTTAATTGCTTTTCTCTCTCTGTCTCTGTCACAGTGTTCCATTTTTATCCCTGAATCAAATTGGTTGGTTAATAACTTGGACTTTAAATTTTCTCCCAGGCCTTTTTCTTTGTTAAAGGCAGATTTTCTCCACACGTCGTACTATTTCAGTCTAGTGATATCACTATCTAGACTTTTTGTATAGATATCATGGTACTTTCTATGAATAGGGTACACTTAGGTGTTCTGTTACTGAGCTTAAGGTACAAATTCCTTGTTTTTGTTGAAGACTGTTGAGTTTCCTAAAGTATTATCTGACATAAGATCAACAAGTATGAAAAGTAAGTTGTTTTAACTGTATCAAATGTCAGTAACGACTATGTTTATGTGTCCCACAACTGAGGTCTTGACCTTTCTGTACTTATTTAACAATTTAAATCATGAAACAGTGTCATAATTTTGATATAAGTTAAATTGCTATTTAATTAATTGTAGTAAAACCATTTTAAACTAGTATTTGCATACTTCTGAGACCATCTGAGCAGTCCGGCATACATCACTAGAGAGAATCTGTTGTTTCCAAAAAACAAACAAACAAAAAAAAACACTCCCATTCTGCTTAAGCACTTGATTCGAGTGATGCTGCACTTGAACAACCATACAAATTCATATTGACGACATTGAAAAAAAATTCTGTTACCTGATTGTGTCAGCCAAAACCCCTTTTCCACCAATAGGGAGCTGGTGTTGGATCCTGTGCCTAATCTGGAACCACTCCACACCTTCTGGTCTGGAAAAATCAGCATCTCTGGGGGCCTTAAATTCATGCCAGTCCCGAACCAAGAACCAATAATATCAGAGGCTAAACATATTCGAGTATATAAATAACTTTTTTCTTTCTAATTCTTCTTTGACTGCTGTCTTGACTCTCATCTCTGTGATCGATAAAAGCACTAAAAGGTGATGTGGGAATTGAAGCATTAGTGGTGTTAAACGCAATCCTTTCAACACTCTCAATCTCTATGTATTTCTCTAGAGCTTAAATCACTGCTACCCGGCCCCCTGAGTGCTCTCTCTTATCAAGACAGAATGGATGGGGCCGGCGGTGCGTCTGCGAGTAAGCTCCATTTGTAACATGATTTTATTGATAATGTAGTAATGCTTGTGACATGGAATCTGTGAGGTAAAACAAAGTCTTCTGTCCGCAGGACCATTAAGGCATCAATAAGATGTCTTAGCCACCTTCCTTATTCATTATTTATTCATGAATAACCTATGAAAAACATGCATGTTCTGTGGTTGTAGGTGTAGAGATTTCTCCACTTTGGCACTCCAGGTCACACTGCTTTGGAGTGGGGTTGAATAATGAATGACCTCTTTATATAGACCCTTTCATCTGTGCTTGTGAGAGCTGGTCGGCGCTGGAGCGTATGGTGGAGAGTGAGCTCACCTTCTGTATCAGTTGTCATTCTAATGTTGCCCTTTACACTCTCCCACACAGAAAGTCTTTTTTAAAATAAGAAATTACTGCTTTTATTCAGCAAGGATGCATTAAATTGATAAAGAGACTTATAATCTTACAAACAGGGCTCTGAACCGGTTCAAGGAACGAAAACGAAAACCGGAAACGAACGAAATTTTGACTGGAACAGAACCGGAAACAGAAACGAAATCAAATTTTATAGTTCCGAACAGAATCGAAAATTTGAAATGGCCATTAACCGGTTAATAACGTTATTTTATCGTTCCATTTAATATTTGAAATTTGCTGTCAACCAATCAGGAATTCAAGTAGTACAGACTATGCAAATGTGACGCTGAAGCATCCAACGAGTGAAATGCCCATCCGCGCTCAGCTGTGAACTCTTGGTAAGTCACAATGTGTACGGCGTTAGGATTTATCCGGGTTTATTCAGCAGATCTGCTTTTACCATTTGCTTCTGTGAACGGAGAAAACAGAATAAAACTATAGGCTTACATAAAAAGGAATACATATGCCTATACACTAAATATATATAATATATATATATTCACTAAATCATTGACATTAACAAAACGAAAGAAAAAAAAATATGCTGAGTTAGACCTACAGTTCGTGTGGCGCATTCATGTTCGCCGGAAAGGAAAACGACACGGCAAAAAGTAGTTTTCTTTTATTTTGCAAAATCTTTTACAACTGTTGTTTTTGCAAAAGCTTGACAGTTTTGAATTATGTCTTGCATCTGTATAACCAACCAGAAGTGCGTTCCCAAAGCTCAAGCGAATGGTGCCAAGTTCGTCGTTACCAATAGAGTTCATTTGGACTTACACTACTATAGTTATCAAAAACGATGCTTTTGGGAAACTTTGCTAGTATTCAGTATGGTCATATCAGCTGGGCGCCTCACGCGCTAAAAAGACACATATTTTTGCGACATTGCAGCCTGTTCATTATCAAAGTAAAATACAGTTAAAGGAACGAATAAAAAGTTACAGTGCTTCGTTGTCCATTATAATTGCGTTCAGCGTGACCACCGCCTCACTGTGCTGATATAGTCGATGTGAAGGATGATGTTTTACCTCGATGAAAGTAAAAACCTATAATAAATAAATATTTTGTAGTAGCCTAGATAATTGTGAATATGGAAACATTTGGTTTTTGGTGCCGAGTGAAGAGAGTAGGCATCGTTCTACTGTTTTTGGATTGGCCCGTTTTTATAGCCTTTTATAGCTATAGCCTTGTTTAGAGGATTTGTTGTGGAGAGCAGGGAACTAATAACTGTGTTTAAGTGTTTGTAAACAATTTGATTTACCAGCATTTAGCCTACATCAATAATAGTCTAATAAATGGCAGAAACCTTCAAAGTTTCCTCAAAACGCAATTTGCTGCTTCCTAAGTAGCATTTTTTTTAACAATGCAGCAAACATTTTTAAATATCTTTAAATAATACTTTAATGTCTTTGAAGCATTAATAGATTTTTTCTTTTGTTTAGTAGCCTACATTTAGAAATGTAAAAATCTAGAAAAGATGATGCTGTATTGGCTGTGACTACATGGCTTGAGTTTAGATGGGCTTCATCTCTTTCTGTTTTTTTTTCTTTCTTTCTTTTTCTTTTTGCGTAAAGAAAACACTGTACTTTATTATTATTATTATTATTATTATTATTATTATTATAGACAAAGACTATTTAAAAAATAACGTTATTAACCGTTATTTTTTCTAATCGAACCGGTTTCGGAACGGTAATAATACAGAGAAACGCAGGAACGAAAACGTTAAAATATCGATTCTGCTCGGAGTGAACCGATTGACTTTTTTTTTTCGTTTTCAAGCCCTGCTTACAAATGATTATTATTTCACATAAATGTTGTTCTTTTGAACTTTTTGTTTATCAAAAAATCATGGAAAAAATGTGTCATGGTTTCCACGAAAAAATATTAAGCAGCACAACTGTTTTCAACATTAATAAAAAGATGTTTCTTGAGCACCAAATCAGCATATTACAATGATTTCTGAAGGATCATGTGACACTGAAGACTGGAGTAATGAAAACTGCTGAAAATTCTGCTTTGCCATTTAAAATGTGTATAATTTAATATAGAAACCAGTTATTTTAAATTATAATAACATTTTACAATTTTACTGTATTTTGATCAAATATGGCAGCCTTGTTAGTTAGACTTCTTACACAAACATTAAATAAATCTTACTGACCGCAAACTTTTGAATGGTAGTCTAGATTTGTGACCAGTTTAATTCCAGATCACCTGTAGAAATGAAACATTTATAATATTAAATTCAGTTAAAATGTTAAAATGATTGCATTAAACATTCAGTTCAGATGAGACAATTTAAAGGGATAGTTCACCCAAAAATAAAAATTCTGTCATTAATTACTCACGCTCATGTCGTTCCAAACCCGTAAGACCTTTGTTCATCTTCAGAACACACATTAAGATATTTTTGATGAAATCCGAGAGCTTTCTGACCCTGCATAGACAGCAACGGAATGCACAAAAAGTATTCTCGTAGCTTCATAGCTTTGCGGTTAAACCACTGATGTCACATGGACTATTTAAACGATGTCTACCTTTCTGGGCCTTGAACGTGGTAGTTACGTTACTGTCTATGCAGGGTCAGAAGCTCTCAGATTTCATCAAAAATATCTTAATTTGTGTTCCGAAGATGAATGGATGAAGATCTTACGGATTTGTAACGACGTGAAGGTGATTAATTAATGACAGAATTTTCATTTTGGGGTGAACTACCCCTTTAACATGTCAACTTTGACAGCCGTAAAAAGTAGTTAAAATAATTATTTTCACTGAATTTTTCATTGGTGTCTGCGCCAGTCAGAGGAAAATCTTTTTCTGAAGTTTGAATGTTATTTTTTTCTAAGTCTATAACAAGTACTCAACTAGCCTAAATCATATTTCACCTCTCCACAAAAAGTTTTCTTCTATTATACCCTGCAGGATCAAGACGAGCTGTCTTTGCAGCATCAAAGACTGAAAACAGAGCACTGCCAGCAATATTTTTTCCCCAAACTGAGGTGCTTTGTGCAAAAGAACAAAAATAGACAGGTTTTTCTGAAATTAAGGATCACAGGGAGATTTAACAGCCAACACAGATCGATTTAAAATTTTGTGACGTTTAAAGAGGGGGTCAGTGCTGTAGAGAATTGGGATTCATTCATCTGTCCCTCTGTTGCAAAAGAGGATTAAGCCCAAGCAATAATGGAGAGGCCAGCTTAGGATGCTGTCTGTGTGCGTGTGTTGCAATGGTGCTGTTGTTAACATAAGAGAGAAACAAACAGACAGTCAGTGATCTCTGAGTGCAGTATTAATCTCTGAGATGACCGGCCCAGCTTTTTGCCGGAGCATGAAGGGCAGCCGTGTTTCAGTGACCTCCTCATCAAGCAGCTGTCTCTCTGTGGGTGGGGAGATGAGCCGCGTGTCTTCTATGAGCCTGTGGTCTTTGGTTAACAGTGACATTTTCACCCTGTGTGTAGTTTCTAACTTCTTTCAATGGCTTGATTACTTTCTGCAGCTGTCAGTGGAGGATAGCGGTCATAGATATTTTGTGATCTTTGCTCTGCTGCTGGTTATGACTTGGAGTGTGTTATTATGATTCCAAAGAATTTGCATTTTCTGCACTGATTTTGGGAGCAAGTCAAAGCTTGAATACTCCACTATGGATTTAAACATGATTAAGCAAATTTTTTTTTCTAACCAGGCTCATTGGAAAAACATGCCTGTGGTGACATTTCTGATGTTACTTTGTTTCTTGTACATTTTGTGACATTTTCAAAGTGAAATGTCCAGTGAGTGGGACTAAATGCATGTTCGGTTTTATCTAAAACATATGAATGTAAATCTGGCAACATCTTATGTTGGTTGCTGTATGCATCAAGGCAGAAAAATGAAATGCCTGGTGAGTGTAATGCTCTATTGTGTTTGAAAATAGCTTACCACCTACACTAAACACTACCTATGGCCTAACCAAAGGCAAACGTTAGATAAAAACACATTTGCCAAAGCATCCATGTAATTTTAGCTTTTCTACAAGTCTTTGAACTCTTTTATCAAGTCTTTTTACTTGTGTTTACGGAAATCATACCTGAGCAACCATACCTTGCAAGTGCCAATCTGTACCAGGTGAGCTACCGAGCAAGTTTACTACATCAGAAAATCCATATAAATGGAGCTGGTCATGTGATGCAAAAATCAAAATGTATTAGTTTACGAACCATGTATGGTAAAAATGGTTTGAGGTCATTATGTAGCATTGTGTAATGGCGCTTTTCCACTGCATGGTACGGTTCAGTACGGCTCACTTTTGGGGGGTTTTCCACTGGGTACAGTACCTGGTACTTTTTTTAGTACCACCTCGGCCGAGGTTCCAAGCGAACCGTGCTGTTACCAAAACGTGACGTGTAAACTCTGCTGATCACTGATTGGGCGGAGAAAATCGCCACTGCCTGCGTCATTGAACTTGCGGCACGACACACAACAGACCCGCTAGATTTAAATCTGCACAGCCAGCGAAGGATCGAACGCAACTATTTTGAATGAGCGCACCTTTCTTTTAACAACCAAAAAATGGCTGTTTTGTTGTCTGTTGAGGAAGTACAGACTGCTCCTGATAGCCGAGGTGCGGATCCAGCGAGAGCGTGATGGAGTGATGCGGAATTAAAAAGTTTTTCAGGAGTCACGGCAGTAGAGGTGGCGCAACTATAACAACATGTGAATAATCCTGCCCACTCTAAAACGGTACTAAACTGCAGTGGAAACACAAACCGAGCCAAACTGAGCCTTGCCGCGCCGTTCTGAACTGTACCGAGCCGAGTCGTACCACGCAGTGGAAAAGCGCCATAAGAGATAGTTGGAGACATTATCACCAGTAGCGTGATAACATTGTTTTACACATTTATGTCTAGAGTTTGGTTAATGACACTCACTGGTTGCAATCATCAAAAGTCAACCTAGTAATGGTTTGTTATAGCTACCTTTCTACATGAAACTTGCCCAGGAGGAACCGTTTAAACATCACAAAACACCTGTAAGTCATTTTATTGCATGATGTTATGACATAGGGAAGGGAAAACGTGTAGAATTCATGCAAAGTGTAATCCATCCTGACTTGTTTCTTTTCTTAAGTGCTGTTTTGTTGCCATGGTGTCTTTCTCTCCCACAGTTCTCCACCTTTCCTCTCCTCTCAAAGCTGTTTGAGTCTGTATCTTTAATCTCATATTCTATAGTGTTTCCAGAATTATGTATTCTGGCCCAGTTTATGCGTATTTGCTGCATTGTGTGGAGGTTTCAGATATTTCTCAGATCGTCCCAGGACACATGGAAATCCCTAGGGTCTCTCAGAGGGCCCACAGTGCTCCTTATAAAAGGCTGTTTGTGTTTGGTGTGTTGTCAGTTCAACCCTCTCTTTGTGTGTGCCCGGAGCCCTGGAAGGTTTTAATGAGACGCCTGTTAAGTTTATGTATGTGTGTTTGATAATTTACTGACAGTTTAGACTTCCACTTAGTAATGGTGCGTTATTATATGGCCACTGGATTTCTGTATAACGCCCGCATTGTCTGTGGCACAACCTTGATGTTATCGCTAAAATATCCTGAAGGCATCGATAGTGACCCTAGATTAAGCTTGATTCTTAATGCAAATCTAGTAAGGGACTCACAAAAGTATATATTTACTGACTTGTTTGTAATTCTGCTGCTTTTTAAAGGAATAGTTCACCCAGAAATGAAAATTTGCTTAAAATGTATTTACCCTCAGGTCATTTGAGATGTAGATGAGTTTGTTTCTTCATTGGAGCAGCTTCATTACTCACCAATGATTCCTCTGCAGTGAATGGGTGCCGTCAGAATGAGAGTCCAAACAGCTGATAAAAACATCACAATAATCCACATGACTCCAGTCCATTAATTAATTAATGTCTTGTGCTGCGTGCTTGTAAATTCATCAAAATATTTGTAACTTCAAACCGTTGTTTAAAATATGAGTCCTCTATACAATATTGCTTTCTTCAGTGAAAAAGTTGTCTTGCCTGAATTAGGAGAGAAATATGCACAGATCAAGCACTTTTTAGAAGCAAAAACAGTTCTGAACATATATGTGGGTTGATTTTGATGTGAGAGGACAACAGGAGATGGACTTTTTTACTGGAGGAAGCATTGTTATGTATTATGGATGCATATTTTGACCAAATGCGGCAGTTTTAAGTTAAAATGACTTGATGGATTTGTTTATTACACATATGCAGCTTTTTGCTTCACAAGATGTTCATTTATAAACTGGAGTCTTGTGGATTACTTGTGATGTTTTTATCAGCTTCTCAACTCTTAATTCTGATGGCACCCATTCACTACAGAGGATCCATTGGCACAAGTTATGTAATGCTACCTTTTTTAGTGATCGACCGATATTGATTTTTTAGAACCGATACCGATACCAATTATTTGCATGTTTATGTGCCCGATAACCGATATGCTGAACCGATATTTCTTTACTGTTATAAAGTACTTCACTTTGGTTTTTCCTCTTTTCAGTCATCTTTTTTTTTTAAGTGTCGAACATTTGCAGTCTTTCATGTTAAATTTAATCTTCATATTACAACAATAAACAAATACATTTTATTTATAAAAAGCATCAGCAGCAATAACACTAATATTAACAATAAGCAAAATAAATGTAGAATGTCTAATGTTTTCAAATGGAGAAAATAAATAAAAGACAGGAGTCATATCAACTTCATTTTAAACTACAGTTTTAGTAGGTTTATAAGCTGTTTAATGGAGTCAAGAATAATTCACTGGATAATGTTAATTCACTGAATAATATTCTCTGGAATATTGGAATATAATAAACTTTTACTAACTTCTTTTTTTAATAAATACAAAGTATTTTATTGCATTTCTTAACTGGAATGTTATATCAGAATTATTAATGTTTTTGTCCCTCTAGATTATGAAATGCCTGCTGACAGCGCAGTTTATCTATGCATTTACAAAGAACTCAAACTGCGATCGCTCGCGGAGATAATTAATTTCCATAAAGTTGTATTTTTAGATGTTTATTAGCGAAATAATGGTTATATAGTAAATGTTGCTACAATTTAAAGGTGTTTTAAACAAGTGAATCTTGTTAAAAGTTACATGCGGAGGCCGTGCTGGAGCATTTCCTGAGCATCAATCCGCTGAGTGAACAGCAATATGAAGCGGCTTCACGAGTAATGATGAGCAAATATACAACAGAGAGAGAATTTAATTCAGCGCTTTTATTTCCAACATGCGCTCATTCATGGCTGTATTGTTTAACTCATGCAAAGTTACGTCCTTATTGGGAGAGGACTTGACGGATTTAAGTGTGTCGAGCTCGTCCGTCCGCACTCATCCGCGGCGAGTATACTTTGAAAGCTGCGCGGACGCGGCTGTGCGCGAGACGGGACAGAACGCGGAAAGTGAAACTTACCCGGGCCTTTAGCCTACGTGACTCCGACTTCACGAGACTAACGATGAGCATAGACAACAGAGAGAGAATTCAATTCAGCGCTTTTATTTACAACATGTGCTCATTCATGGCTGCGTATTATTTAATTCAGGCAAAATTAAGTCTTTATTGGGACAGGACTTGACGGATTATTTATATGACTCCGTGAGTTGCTCTCTATTTCTTAGAGCCAAGCTGCATAAACTACATAACAGGCATTTATGTAATGCATCTAATTTGTGCATTAATGGCTGTTATGTTAAATAAAGTTTACTAACTACAGCAAATCAAGTACTTGTGCATGCCATTGTTGTTGTCTCGTCTCCCCTCAGACGCGCTGCAATGGCGATTCTGCGCGCAATTCTCATAACACCCACAAGATGGCGGCATTTATCGGTGAATCCGATATTACAAAACCGATATCCGATTATGGTAAAATGCTTAAATATCGGGAAAAATATCGGTAAATCGATATATCGGTCGATCTCTAACCTTTTTCCAAAGCTCTTCCAATGAAGAAACAAACTCATCTACATCTTGGATAGCCTGAGGCTAATGAAATTTTCAGCAATTTTGCATTTTTTGGTGAGCTATTCCTTTGAGGCAGTGCAGTGTTTGGTTGAGGTGCAATGAAAGCTTTTTAAGCCTGTTTTAAAATGCTTGGAATGCAGCAGATTAGACTCTGATTTAAGAACATTCTCCACACTAGCTGGAGTCGTAATGTAGGTTTGACCTGATGCTGAGGTCATTGTTACCGATCAACACACATTCATAAGATTTTGGTGCTGATTATTTCAGATGGAGCCATTGTGGTGTTTTTTGTTAATTTTGGCTCAGTGAAAACCAGAGCTTTGTTACAACCTTCTGTTCTGTTTCAATTTGAATGTCTTTTACTTATCAATGAACACAGTCTTTCCTCATTTTCAGGAAGCCTTCACAGGCACGCTGGGACCGTGAAGTGGTCACTTGTTTCCCACACAAGCATTGTCTAATATCCCGCTTCACTTATCAGCATTTTTGGGTGTGAACTATGTTTGGCTGGCTGATCCTCCTGATCCCTCTTCACTTCTTCACATCATTGTCTTGTATGACATCTTTGGATCTTGTTGAGATTATCACAAGTAGTGTGTTAAACTAGTAGTCAGGTGCCATTGGTTTTGTTATAGTGATTTAATAACTTATTAATTTTTCTAAATGGAGGTGAGAATCTGAGCTTTGACAGTGAATCAATTTGATTCAAAATTCAGCAGTTTATTCAGAATAATTCAGTTCTGCCTTTGAAGAAATGCATTTGATTATTTAAATACTTGCCCAAATTGAATTTAATTATTATTTGCTATTTAGCTTTCTTAATTACTTATTTATTCATTTAGTTATGTATTCATTCATCTATTTCATCATTCATTTACTTACTTCTGTTCTTTGCTTATTTTAAATCTGTTATTGGCCAATGCAAATAAAATAAAAATTGAAGTCATATTTCAGGATTAATGTGTAAGACTTGGCATTTCGCTTTTCTTATGACTTGTTTTTTTCTAATTCTAAATAAATTTCTAACTCTAGATAAATTGTACAAAATGGAAAATCTTAATTTTCAAATAATTTAAATACCCTTGCACAGATTGTATTATGACAGGTATATGATCTGTAATTTCATGTACATCTCTATGTGATATGTACATTACATTACAGAAATTAAGTTTTTGTTCATAAATTTTATAAATAAGTTAAGATAATAAAATAAGATATACAGATCATTTGAAAACCGTAAATATATTGTTCTATCATTAGATTTCTGCTGATGTGTTTGAATGACGTGTCCCAGTTCAACCAGAGGATAACAGTCTAGCCACCTTTTTTGGAAATGATTCACCTAAAATCCTTCCACTGTGGACGCACACATGCTTTAATCATTCATGGAAATATCCAGATTGCAGCCCAGATCCTGATCTCCGTTCGGCCTGGTTGGAGCACTCAAACTCCTCAGTATCTTAGTGTGCTGGCGTCTCTTTTTTTTTTTTTTTTAATAGCGTTCCACTGATGGAGTCCTTCCTGGTTTTCTCATTTTGTCACTCTGGAATGCACACGCTCTGAAACGCAATTCTGACATCCATGCCAGACGAGAATCTCTGTAATTGTGTTCCCTTTCTTTCAAATGCACCGGAACTTTATACAGCGACTGTAATTATAAAAACTGCAGAGCTCCTCGCTGCTGACGTCACTGAATGGCTTCGGTCTGATGTGGCATAGCGTTTTCTGTCATGATTGCAGGCAAATGTGAAACTTTGCATGTGACTTCACATACTGTTGTCATCATCATCCTCATCATGCATACCATTGTTGTCATATCATACACATAAGGAACTTTGAAGTTCTTGGATCTCATTGTTTAACATTCCTCCTCTGATTCCTTGATGTGAATGCTTTGCCATTGACGCCTCCAGGAGACAACCTTTTAACTTCTGAGACTGCAGCACCGGAAATCTTTTGATTTTGTGAAGGGCTCGTGATTGGAAGACTGTTCACTTGAATTGAAGTACTCATCTATTTTATCTTCATGTGTTTTTCATCCGTAACCATGTGCAGAGAATCTGACTGCTGCATCCCACCCAAGTGCATCTGTCTCCTCTCACTCTTTAATTAGATAGTCCCTCAGTGCTGTTAAATTGGAGCTTGTGAAAGAAAGTCTTTTGGGCTTTAGTACAGGTGTGTGTGGTGTGTGTGCATGCACACTCAGACACACTCAGGTATATATAAATATGTGCTGAAAACTTTTTATGTATGTATTGTATGCATGCTGTCTGAATTGGATGTAATGAGAGGGGGAAAAAATGTTGGTTTATAGTTAGAGGTGCAGAATATATCATTACCATGTCTGTTATTGAACTATAGAAATATAAATGTCTTTACTGTCACATTTAATCAATTTAATGTGTGCTTGCTGAATAAAAGTGTTCATTTCTTTCATTTGTTTCCAAAAAACTAAAAACTTCTCACTGACCCTAAGCATGTGGACGATACTGTATAATGTTACTATTTCAGATAAATGCTGTTTTTTAAAACTTTCTACTCATCAAAGAATCTTAAAAAATGGTACACAACTGTTTTCAACATAATAATAATAATAATAATAATAATAAATGGTTTTTGAGCAGAAAATCAGCATATTCCAATGATTTCTGAAGGACACTGAAGACTGGAGTAATGATGCTGAAAATTCAGGTTTGCAATCACAGGAATAAATTTGATTTTAAAAGATGGAAATATAAATTGTAAAAATATTACTGTTTTTACTGTATTTTGGATCAAATGAATGCAGCCTTGGTGAGCAGAAGAGACTTCTTTTTAAAAACAATTTTAAAAAATCTTACCAATGTACAACTTTTGAACAGTAGTGTGTGTGTGTGTGTATGTGTGTATTGTAACATGAAAATAATTGTCAGTTCATTATTATGCATTGCTCACTTCAGCACATTCCCAGATTCATCAGCAGCTTTACCTGAAATAATATCCGTACTAGTTTGTGTACTTAAGGTTTTGAAACTAAAATAAGCATTTCATTTTTATTCTTCATATGAACAGTAAGTCCTTTTTAATGCACACCAAAATATTACATTGAATCTTTAAAATGTTGTCAAAACAGCATTATTGGCTGTTCAGCTGCAGGATCTGAATCTTGTAGGAAACAACATCACCACACTCTTTGTTTTGTTGTATCTGACTCATTTTATGTCAACATGCAACATAGTTTCCTATTAGTCTATTTGTTTTGTGTGAGTTATGTAAAATGAATGCAGAATCGCAGTTCAGTTGATAGAAATGGGTCTACCTCTGAGTCAGTGCTACAGGGTGTCTTCAACAGAGTGAGATCAGACTGGCTCGTTCTCTCTTTTCATCATTTAAGTAAACTTATTGTATTTCAACATCCTCCGCATTGGCAAAGCTGAGCTGAATTTGTGTGTGAGCGCATGTACCCACCCTCTCCCTTGTTTTCCTATCTGGGATATGGACTCTGAAAAGGGATTTTTTAGGATGATACACTGGGCAAATTTCCTAGACGTTAGAAAATCTCCCATAGGTTCAGACCTCTGTTTGTTTAGGAGGCCTTATTGGAGCTCTGCTGCACCTACCACAGCGAGGATCTTGCGTCTCCCACGCTCAAACATGGATTCGGCCCCCAAACCGCTCATTCCTCAGTCCCTCCCTGTCGCAGCGCAAACTTGACGGGCCGACCTGAAAGCAGACTGTTTTGAAGCAAGAGTCCATCTGTCCCATCAGAGGCTTGTGGTCAGACGGATCCTTGAGACCCGCTCTGCCTTGTGTATTTGAATCTGTCCTCACCATGCTAATGCATCCCAGAACGGGATTTGTGCTTGAGATTGGAACCGGCCCTTTATATCAGATCTG